>JAVRRP010000111.1:0-29878 GCA_036872775.1 Oleoguttula sp. CCFEE 5521
ACGGAGTGAGTGAGCGACGTGTCGTGACGAGTCATGTCTTCCTGCTGAAGCAGCATGAATCGTAACATAGATCAAACATATCTACGCTATCGCGAAGAACACTTATAAATATCGTCTTCCGTTATAATAAACTCGGCCCCCTACGCTTCCTATATAGGACTATCTACTAATTGAAGCTAATATCTAGCATTAGTAGAGGCTGAACTAAGGACTTGTGATTACTATGGTACGGGCTATAATAAAGCTATCGGTATCTACTATATAGTAGGCAATATATCTACCCCCTTATCGATACTATAGACTTACTAGTTTAGCTATTATTAGTTGGTTATAAATAGGACGCAAGACATTTCGCCGTGCTTACTACGGGATAGCCGGTGTAGCTACTAGTACTAGGGGCTTCTAAATAGGGGGTAAGACGTTTTGTTATGTTTATACTAGCCGGTATACCTACTACTAGGGCCTACTAGGTTAAGGGTAATACGATTAGCTATCTAGCTACCGGCTACTCCCGCTACGAGAGACTACTATCGATCTACGCATGTTACGGCGCACTACGGTACGTTGTAATGCACTCCTTATGTAGCGTCTCTATATGTGGATATAGCCGTTAAGAGGTTAGTAGTCGTGTAGAAATAAAGGGTGTAACAATGTGGTTAAGCTAAGTTAAGCACGAAGCTCTACTATCTACTATAAAGACTATAAACTATATACCTATCCTTAAATAAGGACTTATATAGCTCACCCTAATCCAAGTGAGCGTGTTCACTACTTACGGATCGGTGAGACTAATCACTAAGCGACTGAGCAGATCGCCCTACTCAGTCACGTAACTAGGCTAAGCAGTCTGCGCTTACGAGTGTTTAGGTCGCTACGTTATAGATTGGCGTCCGATCGGCCAATTAAAGACGTGTTGCTACACGGAACCGTAACAACGCAGTACTCTCCGATATAGTAGTAGTAGGGATACGGATAACCTAGTATAGGGGAGCTCGAAAGGCAGCTCGGATCCATTTATGCCCTAGTTATCCGGAAATGAAACGCGTAGTTAAGGGGTATACCGTGTAGTTGCTTTCCCCTTTCGGTATACTAAAGTCGGTTTCTAGATTTCAATTTTCGGAGTATACACCGTATTAAGGAAATGATAAAGAACCGAGGTCGTAAGTTTCGTAGAAGATATATAAGAGCTACGTAGTATATTAGTAGGTAGCATTAACTACACTAATAGTCTTTACGACAAAGACCTCTACTAATCCACTATAGGGGAAAGCTCTAGCTTGCTAATGATTGTGTACACCGTCCCTATAATTGACTCTACGCTATCGCCGTCCGTAGAATCACTATAGTAGCAAGATAAGCGGGATAACCTTAAAAAACTAGCTAAGGCGGTGACAGCTAGTGAACGATTACAGAAGGCCATAGCGGAAGATCATCGGGAGGAGGCAGTTTCAGACTCGTCGACGGCTCTTTTGAGTTGTAGTACCAATGCTAAAGGCCATGACGTCGACAGCTCCGCTCCAGCCGATCTGGCGCAAGCGCCGGTGGCTAAGCTCACAACAGAATCCCGCCTATCTGTGGGGAGCTCCAAAACGACGCACCATTGAGTGCAACTGGTGACCAGATTCCCAACGATATCGTG
Source organism: Oleoguttula sp. CCFEE 5521 (assembly GCA_036872775.1). Classification (NCBI taxonomy): domain Eukaryota; kingdom Fungi; phylum Ascomycota; class Dothideomycetes; order Mycosphaerellales; family Teratosphaeriaceae; genus Oleoguttula; species Oleoguttula sp. CCFEE 5521. The sequence goes on from JAVRRP010000111.1 coordinate 1,640, forward strand.
CAAAGTGTAGCGACCGCAACGAGACCCGAGCGCGACCAGGCTTATGTTAGCAAGCAGCCGTCGAATTCTCTTTCTGGACGGGATGATGCTTCAACTACTGCGTCTGCTACTGCTGGCTTTGGCCAACTATTGTCGCAATCTTTGGTCGGACAGCCTCATCCTACTAGCCAAGCTCCATCAGATTTGTTCGGGGGCTTTCGATAGCAAAATGTTGCAACTACTGTTCCTATCATAGCCCATACTAGCCAAGTTCCATTGGCTTTGTTCGCGGGATTTTGACAGCAGGTTGGTTCCACTATCGCTCCCATTACTGCTCCTGCTAGCCAATCATTGTCGGTATCGCTGTACGGATCGACATCGGGACGATCTGTCGCTGCTCCTGGGATCATCGACCGGCCACCCTTGTTCGGGTTGACTGCTGATGGCAAGAACGACCACCGGCCATCGGGACAGCCTGCTGCTGCTATGAAGACTGCCTCGCCTCCACGTTCGTCTGAGGGATGGCAGCCTCCAGAAATGTCTACTGACCATGCTTATCGACCAACAGCATCTATCGCTGCTAGTAGCGCCGACAACGAGCAGACGTAGTATAGTAGACACTGGGTTGCTCTCGGCGAGACGTTTAAACAAGAGACAGAACGCTTGTGGGAGAAGCTCTCGTACCAGTATTCCACGGTTCCAATGCGCTAAGTTTTAGGAAAGCTTGCGAATGTGAAAATTGGTATCCATCACTGCATAGCCATTGTCTGGGGTTGTCTAGGTATGAGTCTCATGCAGTCTTCCATATAGGGCTGGATATAGTACTGGATATTGTATGACACTCAGGATATAGTCAGCTTCATTACTTTGAGTACAAATCACACAATAAAGCAATAGCGACTAGGTTCTCCGAAGGATGACTATCTGTATAAACGTTCGACGGGCAAAGCATAATCGCTCCTTTACCCAAGAATGTTGTCGAAAGACGTCCAAGGCTGTGCAAGGAATGAACCTCTAGAGAAGCTTGCTTCGGCGAAATGGCCAATGATTGGCGAAGCATGAGCGGGTCCCGCATGAACACGCTGCGTTGCTTGATTGTGGTCGATGTCTTTTCTACCAGGAGATGGGGGATCTCCTTGGCCAATGGGGCCGACGTGACCCCTCACGACGTCAGTCTTCTCCAATTCGAATGCTCTTCGTTTACTGTCCGAATTTCTCATCTCATCTGGCTCGGATGCCACTGCTTCTCCGCTCGGGCGCTCAGTCTCGACGGCTTCACCCTCTTCGTCCTGGCCCAAGTCGAGGAGGCCAGCTTTGCAAAGTTTGGGCAAATCAACGAGATACAGCATTGGCTGAGGATCAATGTGGAAATGTGCACATAGGGTCAAGGCATCGACAAAGTTGAGGTAGGTACCTCGGAAATGGCGACTGCCGCGCACAGTAGCTTTGTTACTAAGGCGCTCAGTATACTCTTGGAATGTAGCATCGAGCCCGAAGACACGCTTGTATATTTGAGTCACGTTGATGCTTCCTTCATTCGGGCGCCAGACTACAGTCCCTCCCATCCAGAGAATAGCGGCGAAGCCAGAAGGTAGGCTGGTAGGTTTGAAGGTGTCCCTCAGGCGCACTCGAGATGCGGGCAGTGGATAAGGTGAATGGCTTAGCAGGTTCATGATGTCTTTCTCCAACCCATACTCTCGACATAGCAACACTCCTTGGCAAAATGGTGCCCAGAAACAATGGCTCCGGAGCTTGAACTTATATTCCTTAAACAGTGTCCTACAATTATTATGATCAAAGGTATCGATCCCGACGGCAGCAGCGATTTCTGAAGCATTCAGGTCGTAAGTAGAGAGGCGCATCGTGATCCGGTGCCCGGTCTCCAGTAGAACGTATATGTCATCTCTGTCTTTTAGTACCGTCCCTCCGCTGAGATACCGGATATCATGACACGAAGTAGCTTTCTCGATTCCGATGTCTCCGTTTTGGACTGTACTATGATGAAGCCGCTCTAGATTAGATGAATGGAATCGATGTTGCGGGAGCACAGCAGCTGATGTTTGTTGATAGCAGGAGTCGTCCAGAACAGTGTCGATAGGGTCATCGACGCAGACGACAAGGCCATCCGCCCTCCTCATCTGGAACAGACAGCCACAAACCAAGCCGAAATCTAAGCACATTCTAGCTGTCCACCGACAATACACGTCTTCCTCGACTATGTTGTTGAGCATTGCTGTTAGTGTACAGTCTTCTTGGTCTGCCAATGTACTGCGAAGTGCCCCGTACCAGCTAGAACGCCAAGACCACCAATCTACGCCGGTCTGGTCAGATGGCACGGCTGGAAGCTGTGGTATGCCATATATCAAATGAAGCGTCATAGCACCTGCCGACCAGATATCCGCCTGGGAATTGTGGCCATTACTTAGACCGGGGAATATTTCCGGCGCTGCGTAGTTAAGTGAGCCACAGAATGTCCGCCTGAAGGTATCTGCCGGTTCGATATTTGCAAGACCGAAGTCCGCAACCACAAATGTTAGCAGTGGGTGCCGCCGGACAAGGACATTTTCTGGCTTGAGGTCCCGATGAATGACTCTTCGACTATGGAGATGTTGAAGCGCCGAGAGCACTTGCCCACAAGCAGTAATATAGTCCACCTTGCGCATATAGGCTCCGACGTCCGTAATATTTCCATCAGGATAATATGTCATAATCATAGTAGGCTCTGCCGACAGATGTAGCTCCAATGTCTGTACGATATTGGCCTAGAAAGCTAGTCAGCAATGATCCAAGATCGTGTCTCCGCGCTACGTACGTGTTGAAAATCTGCAGTAAAAGCGAACTCTGCTTCCAATTTTGCAACCGAGTCAAGTGCACCGTAGTTGCTGTTTCTTGGAAGTGGACGAAGAGTCTTAGCAGCAAAGTATCGTCCGCTATGGGCTTCAATGATGAGCCAGACTTGGCTATAGTTGCCGTTCCCAAGGTTTCTCAGTCTGTAGAAGATTTTACGAGCATTGGGTGTAGTGAGACCACTCGGCTTGGCGGTTGTTGGGACGCTTTCCACGCCCAGTCGCTTTATGGCTGTCGTTCCATCGGTATCGGTAGAAGCTTCTTTGCATTTCTGATAGAGCGCCTGCAGGTTCTCACGATACTCCGCGCTAGACGATGCATGACTCGGAAGCGATATTGCGAGATTGACGGTGCCAGTCTGTGTAACAATCTTTCGGAAGATGTCCGGTAGTCCAGGGTGCTCAGCTAGGGCCCAGACATAGTTCCTTTGCCTATATTGGCCGTTTTGATCATCACATTGTACACCAGTCCCGTATGTAGAGCCACAGTCACGTAACCATACGCGGCCTTCATTATCGACATCAATAGAGAGTTGTCTCCTACTGATACCTTTGATTCCACGATAGCCTAACAGAACATGACAAGAGGAGGGATCGGTGCCAAAGCAGATGCCGTCTCGAAGCGAAGGTAGTCGTCCTTGCTCGACTAGGCGGAACAGCTTGGTAAAGGTCAAGACAAGAGACTCGTCTGCTTTCAAAGCTGGCGGTGGAGAAAGATCGGGCGCAGGAGTGGGATCGCGGCTGCCAATGGTGGGGTGATCTGCGACAGCATGCGCGCCTGAAGAGTACCAGATGCTGTTCTTTTCAAGCTGGAGGATGGCAGTAGCGACGTGAGCTTGGGACTCCGCTGGAGTTAAGCGGAGGAAGATATCTGCCATCTGGGAGGCCGAGTGCAAGATAGCGGCAAACTTGGGACAGGTGCGGAAGGAGGGTCGAGCTGCCTCGTCTGTTTCGCAGCATGGGTTGATATATACACCATAACATGCATAGTGTGAGCAGCTTGCTTGCGTCTTCATGCAGGTAGCCCTCCCTTAAGGTGCGCGGTCCTCCAGTGCATCCTCGCTTGCCATGCATGGTGGTGGTTGGGTGAGAACGACGGATTCTGTGCGGCGGGGCAACGCCAGGCCACTCGCCAAGCCTCGGTCGCAGTGTTCATGATGCATGCGGTGCATAAGTACACCATACGATATGGCTTATATAGAAGCCTCACATTACGATGGAAAAGATCGAGATGATTGCCTATAAGACTCGAATCGATAACTACGATACGTTTAGGTGATTGCGCATTAGCTCAAGCAAGGCAACATGTGCCTAATTTGCGGTTAGCATTGTTACGATTCCTGGTATACAGCCATTGCCGCCAGCAGAACGCCAGCAGGTGTACAGTACAGCACGGTATGCATCTGAACGCAACTTCAATGGCACCGACTGACCGCGAGGCAGACAATCACACTTTCACAACGACCTGGCTGCGCAGCTTAGAGCCCTAACGCCGCCAATCGATGAAGAGGAGGTAATAGAAGAAGATCGGCTACAAGAGGTCAAGGCTGGCAGGGAGCTCGAGCTCGATGGATGTCCGCCTTGCTATTCAACTCATATGTCCGATGTCTCTGAGCTTGACCGAAAAGCCGTCGAGTTTTGGAAGGCATCCATATACTGTGGTGAAACTGTTCTCGTCCAACAGTTGGCTGATTGGCGCCGTTTCCGCTCATATCAGCAGGACGTTCGTAAGCACTACGGCGCAGTGAATTTCTGCATTAACATCAAGCTTACGCAAGGCCTCCAACAATCACACGGAATACCCATTCGCGATACGGTGTGATGGGACGCATGTAAACAGAGCCTACCCCAAAGCTGGACTGAGTTCCAGAGCTGGCGCATTAGAATTCACAACGAAGATCTTGCGATCAAGCTGGAGGAGACACGAAGGAGCTTAGAGGACGCTCAGAACAAGAGATGCAACGAAGAGATCTCGATACTTTTAGGTAGACTGGATTACGACCAACGCAAGCTGTCACAGCATGCCGAGCTGTTGCAGTGGATTGAGGCACACCGGCGAGTCATGGCTACAGCAGCACTACCACCTTATGATGTGACGACCATTGCACATCCTACGAGCCAGCCCATCAAACGGACGGCGCTTAGTAGACAGTCGAGGCGGAGAAGCAAACGAAAGGTGACGAAGATCACGGTTGCGAGGGTGGGCAGACAACAGACACGCTCAGGGCGGATCTCGAAGCCGCCGATACGGTGGGGTTCTGCATGACCTGGTGTGAGAAGGGTGATCTGTTCAGGATCAGTCATACTTTCCACAATACCTCAACCAGAACTTTTTGGCAATAACATCAACTGCGAGCTCTATGCTGTGGATAGGTTTGGTGACGTGCTCATCTAAAACTTGCTAACGGAAAGTGAACAAATATGGGTCATGTGTCCGGGTTATTGACGGCCTCTTGTTCTCCGGGCAGGTATCGCGCAAGGTTTGGTTGGCTAAGAATCGACGGTAGTACCAACTGATCATCCTGTAACTATTCGGGTCCCGTTGCCTGTGACGAAGAAGCGATTATCCCGGCAGTGTTTCGTGGCGTACCGTTCAATTCATCCCTAGCCATGCTTTTTCGCGATTGATCAATCAACGGTGCCATCGCCTGTCCCATACGGTGGTCATATTTGTCCTCGTTTATAGGAAACAGACCCTGTCGGAGGAGTTCCGAGTTCAGTTCCTAAATATTCTGCCGGTAGTGTAACGCCGACCACCTTGCAAGCGGCGTGTCGTCTGCGACCAGCTTCTTCGCTTGTTCGAGTGTGAGACGTCGTAAGCATCAGCACGGAAAGAACACTTGTAGACACCATCATGATACCAAAACCCTGCGCAATCCCAAGTCGGTAAATCCGGCCGCCTTTCGCACGTCAACTATGCACGTGCGCGTCTTATTCCTCGTCTGCTCACTGCCACTCGTCATGTAGCCAATAGTCTGGAACGTCTGAAAGATCAAGATTAGCGGCAGAATGCTCGATATCCATCCGTCTCGTAACGAGAGGCAAGTGCCAACACTGGCGGAATGGGAGTCTTAACGCCACCTCGTCACCCCATCTTGGAGCAGACCTTCATGGGTTCGTTATCACCAGCGAATCAGTAGGCGAGCTCGAGGTCTTGTTCCGGAGTACAAAATAGCAGGTGAGGCACTCCCGGGCACTGTTTGTGGATGTTGTCGTCCGCTCCGACAATATCGTCGCTCGACCCGACAGAACCCACGTTGAAGGGAATACTGCTCTCTCAACCACCTCCCCACAAGTATCACGTACTTGGTCGGATTGCAGGTGTGGAGAGAAAGCTCCGGCCCCACTAGAAGTACAACAGGTCTTATCTTTGGCATGCTCTTTCACGCCATCGGGCGGTATCGACATGAATGCAAGCGGTGTGGCCGTGACACTCAGGTTCGGGTGGTGACCTCGTCACACTCGATGGGAAGATGAATAGTGATAAGGCCATAGCATGAATCAGGATACGAAATACTACCCGGGCTAGCATCATCTACGAAGATACTGCTGCAATATTAGAAGTATGTCCGCATAACCGTGCGCCTGTGCCTCATCCAGTGCGGTCGAGTGCTCCAGCTCGACAGTGTGTAGTCTCTGCTTGCATAAAGGATTGGCGCCGTTAGCTAGCAATAGTCGCACAGCACTACTCTTTCCTCTTGCGCACGCCAAGTGGAGAGCAGTACCTCGCTGGAAACCCACCATTTCCCAGGCTCGAGAGTTGTTATCCTGATATTGGTCGACAGGAGCCCCCAACGAGAGAAGTCTTGCCATCAATTGTAAGCTCACTGCTTCGTCGTCAATACGGAGCGCCATATGGAGAGGCGTCCCTCGTCTGACGTCAGCTCCATCACCCAACGGCATATCCAGTATGCGGAACGAGCTGCACTCAATTGCAAGCGACAGAGCGGTCTCGGACCAGGCGTCTTGTCTGTTTGGATCGACTTGCCGCGACAGCAGCCAGCGTACCATGTGCTCGTTACGTACTGCGAGCCTGAGACCGATATGAGCAGCAGGCCGACACTTCGAGTCCAAATTTACGCGCTTACCCAAGTAGAGTACGACCGTTCTCGAGGACCATGTCAATGCTCTCGGGGGCCCCTTCAACAAGGCGTGCAAGGACAGGAACACTGCCGCGCTCGATTGCCACCTCAAGATTGTGATGATTTGGTCGAATACCGCACCTCATCAAGCAAGCCAGTATGCCGAGGTTCTCGTACTGTATAGCACGATCGAGGGCAGTGTTGAATGTTACGGTTGGGTGCGGATATCGTCTACGTATGTCTGCAAACTCTGCAAGTAAACGGTCGTAGTCACCGTCCGCGATAGCATCGTCCAGTCGAGGATGTGGCGGTTGATCCATGCCGATGAGGAATTCCGTATGTATATCAGGCGCTGGTTGTCGTGCCATCCGCATGTCTGTGCCCGGCGGAGGTGGCATGGTGCGCCACGGTGGGGAGGATGCCATCGTGAGCTGCGGCGGAATTCGTGACTGGCAAAGGGATTTAGTCAATAGATGTGCGGTTTGGTTTTAGCAGACTTGAAACTACCTGGCTGACGTGGCCGACCTGCATGCCCGCTAGCGCTATCACCTTATGCAAGAAGCCAAATTGTATTCTTACCAGGGCACTCTGGCTGCATTTCCCCGAGCCGTCTCAGATGTCGATCTCTGAGGAAGCGGGAGCATCTGGACACTACATATACCTTGTACCGAGAACGTTTCCTCATCGATGCATATCTACAACAGACGAGTATTTCACACGCACACGATTCGACCATGAGCAGTTCCTACGATAACATCTTTCAAAAGGCTGCAAACCGCACGCCAGGCTATGTCGAAGTAACCATGGACAACGTGCAGATGGTAACGGTAGGACTTGGACAGAATGGCGCTATCGCTACCAGGAGACTTGGTGGATGTTCTGGTCTCGTCATACTTGGCGAAAACGCTGCTATGATGGCGCATATCGCACCCCGACCACGTAATGCTCCAAAAGGCCAAAGTGCCGTCGAAGCACACTTCAAAACGTACCTTGAACAGGTTGCAAGGATGTATTGGGACAATCGCCAATGGTTCCCTGCAGCGAGCACGGCCTGGGGTTTCTACGTTGCTGGCTTCAACATCATCACGGATACGATCAAGGAGATGGCGGTTCGATGTTTTACGAGACTTGGCCTAAGCAATCAACACACGTATTACAGCCCAAACCTTTCACCAGAGCGACGAGATGAGGTCCGCGCGTGTGTTCTCCTGGCGCCAGGCAAGACACTATTCGTCATCGAAGCGCAGAAGCTAGCAGAGATCGAGTTTCCGCTGCATTTGCCGGATAGGACAGCCTCTCGAGCGAGATCGCAAAACTTTTTGGAGTGGGGTGGCGATAGAGTCGTGCAGTCGTACTATGGCGCAAAAGTGGCGATCGATAATACACGGTTGAATGGCGTCTACGACGTGTTGTGTGGCAAAGACTGGCAGAAGTATGACTTCACGTCGCGAAAGTGGTTGGATCCTCGACTTCGATAGTGTCTCGGCGAGTTTGGCACAATATGGTTGATTAAGATTGGAATGAATGAGACCTCTTCGACTATTTCGCTCTATCTACCACCTGTTCGTCAGACTTCGTACGCGTTCGCCATTTTGCCGAAGCTCCTTTCACTTGCTCCACATCGTATGATGGTCTTGGAGTCAAGCCCCTCTATCCGTTCCCGGCGCACTGGAAGAAGACTCGATCGGCTAGCGTGATGGAACAGCACAGTCCTGCCGCAGACGGAGAAGACGCTGCTAAGGACGACGCCTCTAATAAGAGGCAGCAGACGGAGTAGGGAGGTTGGGATCATCACAGGCGGCAGCGTAACCGCCTCCGATGCATGAATGTCATTATGGGTCCTACGCCCAAGCACTTCTGGACAGCACGGGGCCTTGTTGGAACTTGCATTGTTCATATTGTGGCTTGAAAACACATTGAAAGAGCACACACTTGAGGTTGGGCACGAAATTCCTAACTACTCGTCCCAAGGCCACTGCTATGTACCAAGGAGACTCGTTCTCGCTTGATTGCTCTGTCGCGCTCTCCCGCAGCGAGCGTGAGAGCAACCATAAGCCCGGCAGGTATGTGGCCCGTAGTGGCCGTTCCGACACGTCCGACCCTGTGCATCCGGCAAGCCATTAACGAGCGGAAATTCATTTCGCGATAGGCTCGCGGCGGCCGCCAGAACAGGTACTGCTTTCGGCTGAGACACCAGACTAGGCGAAACACTGACACCGTCCTGCACCAGCCACTCACACGGCTCGGGATTACACCCAGCGACAGAGCTGTGCGTAGATGTCGTAGGAAGTGGAGCTGGAGACGCCAGGCCCGTTGTGTGAAGCAGTTGGGTTCCCGGCTCCCCAAGAGGCGTATCGGCGTCATCGGGACTGATCATGTCGACTTCGTGAGGGGAGGCGATGTTCGGATCCGGATCCGCTGCTTGAGAGTCAGTTCTCGGCTCCGTGTCTGTTGGCGGTGGACAGTCGCTGTCGGGCTTCGTAGACCACATGATCTGGAAGGTCTGGTATTCGACCTTCTGCCAATCCATCTCGCGGTGTGGCGTGCGTCGACCGCGACTTTCGTGGGGAAAAGAGTCCTGGATCGATGAGGGCAGGGAAGGGTGAATCTCTGGCCCAAGGGCCGATTGAAAGGTTGGGCGGAATGTCGAGTCCGTTTCCACGATGGAAGCAGCTCAGATCGTGATGCCGGCCTGGCGCACGTAGCGCCGTTCTCGAAATTGGACGAGGGCAGTCGGAGATCCGCACCACCATTTTCTGGGAATTTCACGAAGTGCCCACTCCGAATTGATACCCTAGGGCTGTGTCAAAAGGCAGGAGATCATCTTCGAGGCTAAAAACATAGCAGGGACAGGTAGACGAAGGTGGCATCTCGTCATCTGATTCATCAGCTCCCGTAGTATATCCTTCACTCTCATCGAAGGCCTCAGGCGCCGCCCGAGGGCTCGTAGTCGCAGCAACATCTCCGCTGTCGGATCGTAGGAATTTCTGGTGATGCTGGAGACCTTGATCCTGGCGGATGACACCGTCGAGTACAAGTTATACACCTCGAGCTGTTCTACGATCTCTTGGGGTCAAGCTTGCAAAGGCCATCACTGCGTTTTTATAAACTTTAATGTATGGCAGATATGTTAGGGCGAAGTACTGTATGAGTAGCAAGCCAGACCCGATGGAAGAGGTCTGCACTGATATCAAGCACAACAGAAGTCTACAGGTCGATCCGCCGGAACGTTGCAGTGACCACAGCCATATGCAAGCAAATTGGAGCTAGACCAGCCTGAAATCACTACCACTTGCAGATAATACGGCGCTCCATCTCTTATGTTCATCCTACCAAAACTCCACATCGTGGTATGCTTTCACATCAGCACCTTGCCTCCATCACAGTTTATTCTCCTAGCTGCGTGTTCACCTCCGCTCCGGCATCCTTCAGTATGTGCATCACTGCGTTGGCCAGCGTGGTTACCGTCACACAATCGGTCAGTCGGATGATTGCTTCACAAGCCGATATCTCGGCAACGCTACGTCTCATCACGCGGCCACGGGAGAGATTTCAGGGAGCTGGAGGCGCCGACAAGGAGTACGGCAGCAGGCGTCAACATGGAGACAAGGTCTGATGGAGTTGCTGTGTCGAGAAGCTGTCTAACACCTGGTGCTGCGCAGTGCGAGCCACAGATAAAAGCTGCGAATCACTGTCGCCCACTGCCGCTGCAAGTCACTGGGTTCTCATGAAACCAGCATCCCTTCCCATCGCCACAGGCAGTGCTATGATACGCAAGAAGTTGAGCTTGCTTGTCAAGTGCTTCTCGCGGCCGCTGGCAAGGGAGACAAGATCCGCTCGCTCCTGCTAAAGAAGTCTCTGTATTGCGGTCCACGTGCGACAAGGGATCGGCCGCGAAGTATGGTGGTGGAGTCGTTGAGATGGCCGAACTCTACTATCGCAATTTCATGGTCTTACGGCTGACGCCCATGCACCTGCAGGAGTAACAGCGAGAGGGTTATGGGCTGGTAGTTCGGTCAGCATACGGGCAATGCCGCCCTTCTCCAGGGAAGTGAGACCGTACTAGTCGATCATGTGGTCAGGTCGCCAGAGCTTCGGACGCTCTACATGGTAGAAAGCATCCGCGCGAGTGCGCCAACTGCTTTAGCGGAACAACGCCATACGATTCTACCGGTACAAGGATTTTTGCGGGACATGGCTGTTTTGATTCATCTCGGTACTGGGCTTCCAGTGCGGGCACCAGATTTCCTCAGTCCTATGTGGCAAAACAGCAAGCGTTCACGCCACATTCAGCTTTGCTATGGTCAAGTGCATATCCACCTGCTGGAACGTGAAACGATGGCCGTCCCGGGCAAGAACGCCAACAATATTCGCTTTCTTCCAGATGACGTTGGCGAGCTGGTGGTCAACTACCTGGTGTATTCGATGGGCGTACTACAACCAATACCGTGGCGCGAACTATCCCGCCCTTTCTATGGGTCGACTCAGACGGTAGGAGATGGCCCGATGAAGGCTTTGCTAGCCTCCTCAAGGCGTCGTCGAGCAGAAGCGCGGAAGTACCGCAGTGTGCAAGACCCACGGGATCCAGCGAAAGATCATGTATTATTAGGTCAGGTCAAGCAGGCTTCTCCGACCGTGAGGAGCAACTATATCTAGAACCAATCACGCAGAAGTCACGATATGATGTGGCACATTCTGGTTGGAAGACCGTTCCCGCTACGCAGCCTGGTATACTGACCTGTGACGGGTTTTCTGTAGCCGCTGCATAGCTGACCAGACTCGGGGCTGGAGGACCTGTTCGGGACTCGACCACATACAACTTTCATAGGAGCGTAGCATCTTGGCATCCAATATCGAAGATACGCGGGACAACATGGAAACCTTTCTCTATTCGAGAGGCATTTAAAAAGATGAGAGAAAGTTCGCTCCGAAGACGTTACCTGCTGAGTGGACCGGTGAAGAAATCAGCGAATTGGAATTGCTGGAGTACCTTATCCTTGCATATGCATCAAAGCGCAAATCATTCGACCACGCTGGATTGACGCGATACAGAATTGGCCTTCAATGGATTGGCCTCATATACGAAAGCCAAGCCCTCATGTTCGGAAACAGATCGCTTCTTCGTTTGCCTCGGTCTGGGAACTTGTTGCCACCTAGCCGCTCGATTCATGAAAACGCTTTCGATACAGCGAAGCTTATGACACTTCAGCCTACGAAGCATCTTGAACTTCTTGACATTATCGACAAACTTAGGGCTCAAGGGCTCAACGAACACGTTGATCTGCCACAGCTGATCGTATGTGGAGACCAATCGAGTGGGAAGAGCTCCGTTCTCGCGGCAATATCAGGGGTGCCATTTCCCAAGAAGGACGATCTTTGCACCCGATTCGCAACAGAGGTGGTCCTCCGACGTGATGATGACATGCACGATAACAGAGTCTCCGCAGCGATTACTCCAAGCAGCATGCGTACTTCTGCAGACCGACACGCGCTCGACTCGTTCACAAGAGATCTTCGCTCAATGAACCAGCTGCCAACTACGATGGACGATGCGACTCGTGTAATGGGACTTGGCGCAACTGGCAGCGCATTTTCGGCAGACATACTCAGGCTGGAGGTAAGAGGCCCGAATATGCCTCAGCTTACCATTGTGGATCTGCCAGGGTTGGTGCATTCGGAGAACAAGAACCAGAGCGCAGAAGATATTGCTTTAGCCAACAAACTCGTGGAGAAATACATGTTGCAGGAATGTAGCATCGTCCTCGCGGTCGTATCTGCGAAGAACGATTACGCCAACCAGATCGTGCTCGCGAAGGCAAGGAAAGTGGATTCGGAGGGACGACGTACCCTCGGGATTATCACGAAGCCGGACACGATGTACCCCGGCTCTGCGGGAGAGTCATCTTATCTCGTCCTGGCGCAAAATCAGGACATCCATTTCTCTCTCGGGTGGCACATTGTGCGCAATCAAGACTCCAATCAATCAGCGGGGAACGACCACGATAGCTCGGAGCTCGTTTTCTTCCAAAGTCGCGCCTAGGTCGAACTGACAAGAGATTCCTTGGGATAGACTTATTGAGGAGCAGGCTAAGCGAAGTCCTCTTTCGTCAAATCCAGCGAGAGCTTCCAGGCCTAATCGCCGAGATTCATGGCTGCGACAGATGATACAAAAAGCAGCCTTGTTCGTATGGGCCGTAGCCGCGCAACACCTCTGGAACAACGCATTTTCGTGATGAAGCTTGGTCAGAAATTTCAAACCCTTTGCTTTGCAGCCACTGAAGGTCTCTATGAAGATCGATTCTTCGAAGAGTTCGGTACCAGTACAACAGAACGACGACTTCGAGCTATGATTCAGAACGCAAATATTAAATTTGCGGCCCAAATGCTGAAAGCTCCGTTGCAAGCCGGAAGCTACGGTGAAGGCAGCTCTGATACAAGTGTGATTCACCGCGCAATGGCTCTCGTAAGATCATTCCGCGGCAAGGAGCTCCCGGGTACATTTAATCCAGCTCTCATCGGGCAGCTTTTTCGAGAGCTCAGCCCATCCTGGTTCGACCGTACCCGCGAGCATGTCGCCAACGTGTGGCTCCATGCGAGGACGACAGTCGTTGGGATCTTAGACGAAATCGCTGAGGAGCACGTCTGTGATGTTTGTGTAAGGCGTGCGGTCGACCCAGAGCTTGAAGTGATGCAGAAGGAAATGGAGGAACGACTTGACGACTACATGCTCGAATTTCGTCGTCAACCGATAACATACAACCACTATCTTACTGAAACTGTTCAGATGGCGAGAAATGAGCGAAACCTCAAGGCTGCCCGTGATCGACTCGATCAGTTGTTTGACTCTTATGAGCGCTTAACGAGGAGTAACGTTGACTGGATCGCAAATGCTATCGCCCCGGAAACGGAATCAAATATGGATGTATCGGCCGCACAAGACCCAGCGGACTACGTGGAGGCTTACTGCAAGGTATGAATTCTACATCACTGTCGAAATACACGGACGACTCACCTCCAATAGGTCGCTCCAAAACGAGCCATCGATGAGATACCAGCGCACGTTAATGAACCTGCCGTCTTAAGTCGCCTTCCGAACATCCTTGACTCGTCGAGAATATTGGAGATGCCCGACCAGTTGATCGAAGCGATTGGTGGAGAGTCAGAAGCACGTAAAAGACGTAGAGAGTCCTTGCAGGCTAAGCTTGAAGTTTTCAGTCGCAGCAGCATTATCTGTAAAGTCTACTCTGATAAGACCGTTCATGATGACTTTGGGCGCGGCGACATGCGAGAGGATCCGAGGACAAGCGAGACGCTTCCGCTGGCCGAAGGAGACATGGAAAGTACTCCTTACATCGAAGAAGAGACTTCGAATATGGAGGACAAGGAGCGTGACCCCATGACTAGTCTTGTGCTGGTCCCTGAGACCGCTCCTGCCGTCAATGGACCCGATGCTCGGGCAGTCTTTGGCTCACCCTCCAAGAAGAAAGGAAAGAAGTTTGCGAAGGCGAGGTCCTGTTTCGAACAAGAAGTCCTATGAAAGCACACTGATCTCCGATTACTACCTGATAGAAAACCATCTTACCGCGGGGTTTCGAGAGCGAGGTACTAATTTGCTCAGTTTCTGGGGATCTGCGAGACGTTATCTAAACGATCACTGCGCTACCAGCCAAAGTAGACCCAAACATATGTCTCGTTATCAACGACCATGCTTTTGAAATTTTGGCTCGATACGTTTCACTAATGTTTTATGTGTCGATGTCACTCGAGGAAAGCCCCAATATGAACGGTATTGCCTCGCTTGCTACTTTCTTCCATGCGTTTGTGGTGCTCGGTAATGCTTCCCGAGCAAGTAAGCTCGGACCGGTTGATTGACTGCGAGAAAGCTTGGCATTTCCTATACGTCTGCTCCTTTCGCTTAGAAGTTCGAGCTTTGGTAATGCTTGCTCCCGAAAGGCGTGATTGTCGAAACAGCTGATATCTCAAGGAGCACACACTGCTGGTACGTGTCGCCAAACAGAGGTTCCCGAAAGATGCTCTGCTGCTGCCGTCCAGTCACCGTCGCACTGATTACATAATGCCAAACCCGCAAATGGGAAATCTGATCCTCACATGTGTGAAGATTGCTAACCTGGAACAACTTCATTGTGCACTTGCCCACATTTATCACACACCAGATGTCCTAGCATACACCATCGACGATGCCGATGGTCGTCGGGGACCTCGGAGAGGTTAGTACGCGGACATTGATCTTCCTGGAGGAAGCCATGAACGGCTGAGCGATTCTGTTGCTCCCACAGGCTTCGATCGTGCAACGAGCTCACAACAGTCGGAGGGCCAGACGACGACAAGAGAGCCTGCCAGGTGGCCGGGAGGTAGACGACAAGGCGAGCTTTCATTCCCTCCCGACCTACCCGGACGGTCTCTTGCGCAGAGACCATCAGGTCTTTCGGCCTGTCGATGGTCGCGGCCAAACGAACGTGAGGATAATCGAAGCCTTCCGCCAACGTGACAACGAGTAGAGGACGTCGCGAGTCCTCGGTCAACTGCCGCAAGAAGGTCGCCTTTTCTTCATTGCTAGAGCCGTGACTGCCAACGTAGACGTCACAGTCCAAAAGGACAGCGAGGTCGGTGGCCTCCCCGCGGCTCCGTGTATACAGCACCGCTTTCTCCTGGTCAAACGTGGAAAGATTGGGCAGGGTGTCACAGACGTCGGTGGTGACCTGGTGTAGGAGACTTCGTTGGCTAGCTCTCACCTGGTGGACGGTTCATCGCAGACTCCAGGTCTAGCAACGTACGGCCCCTGGATCATCCTCCACCCTAGCATCAGCATCGGAACTCATGGTATTCTGTGAACCTTTCTGTTCCTGGTTCACGATAAGCAGTAGTAGAACATAATAGTAGGATGCTCTAAATTTCATTGACCTGCTTAGATGAGCGTTGAACGAAAGTACTTCCGGGTGTTGAGTAGTAGAGAGGTTGATATTTGTTTCCTCCTGGTCTACTGGCGCAGAGAAGTGTCCGCAGCAAGTCTAGCATTCCCTATATCGATGCTGTCTCCTTTACTCAACACTACTACCGGCGCTCCACCAATATCAACTGACACAGCGTGATGCCTGAAGTAACATAATTGTTGACTGGATAGACTGATGATCTGAGAGCTTCAGAGTCGGAGCATGTGGAATGCGGGGAAGTGCTTGTGCCTTGGCGTTTGCTCCATGGTCAATGCACGGATCGTTGTGTTCGTCATTTGCCGAAACGGACTGACGCGTTGCAGCAGGCAAACACACAGTTCGAATGGACGCTGTACGCGCAGCGCGAGTGAAGAAGCGCTCGCAGACGTCGCGATTGTCCCATACTCGAATCAGACGTCGACAACCTCTCGCCAACCTTGCAACAAATGTCCTCCCATCGCACCTCTCACAGCAGCCTTTGGGACAGCTCAAGCCGCACGAGTACACAGATTTGCCACCAGACAGTGATACAGAGACAATCTATCGGCTGTGGGAGACGGTGGCTAACACAAACACGATTCGGGCCACGATGACCAGTCGGCGTTCGCAGAAAAATCGAAGCGCTCAATTGGACGGGCAATTTCCGAGAGCGCAAAGTGAACAAAGCCAGACACATGGAACAATCACAGTGGAAGAGGAGGACGAAGAGCGGGAAAGCACAAGGATGACGAGTAGATCGCGTCGCATACAGCCTCAACAGGCGCGATTCTCTCACGTGGTTCTCACCCACCGCTGCATAACTATAGATTCAGAGCAGCGCCCAGGACAGCGACCACATATGCATTTTGGTGGTCATTTGGAGGTATCGCCGAATCAGAGATTATCTGCTGAGGGTACTAGAATACTTGTCAACCTCAGTCGAGAGCGCGTGAAAGAGCTTGCGGCCACCTATGAGTTCATGCGGAAGAAGAGTTTGTGCGAAGATGAATTTGCAACGTTCGCGAAAGAGACGTTTCTGATGGGCGAGCGACGGGAGATAGGTCCTCCCGAAGACCGTCAATGGAGGGCCGAACGCATGCTGCAGATGCGACCGTCGGATGGTGATCCCAAATGGCTCGCTCCGCCATCCATATTGCCCTTCGCAGACGGCGTTGATGATTATGGATGGATGCTGCGACCAGACTGTGCCTATTGGTTGTCTATGCGCGGCTTCAATCCAGACTACGTTGATGAAGTTGGTGGCTGCTGCTTTGTCTACCACGACTGGGTGACCTGTCCATACTTGACAATCGAATTCAAGCGCGATGAGTGGGCCAGCCTTGCCGCCCAAAACCAAGTCTGCGCTGCAGGATCAGTGGCACTATACAACCGCTACCTTCTTCACGCTAGGGCGGCTTGCGGGAACATGTCAACAAGTGCAGACACTCCAGCAGCGGCGTCCGCCCCCTGGCTACGACATTATGCCATCACGTTCGAAGGTCCAATCTTCTACATATGGGTACTGCGCACCAAACTCAATGATGACGGCACATGGGCTGGCTGCGAGATGTCAAGGTTGAGTCACGGTTGCTGCACAGAAGTAGCCCAAGTCAACAAACTCGTCCAATGGCTGAACAGCATTCATGAATGGGGTCTGACCGACCATGCGTGTAGTTGTCAGGAGGATGTGAAACAAGTCTTGAGCGCCGATAACATTGATGTGTCGGGTATTAGTATGTAGCACATGGGCACTGAGGCTGGAATCCTTCCCTGTCCCTTTGCCATTCGCTTCTTCATCCTCCCGCTCCTTTCCCCGCGACGTGTCCACCTCTTCATGACAGCTATAACGCTCTCTTGATCCGCTCCATATCTGTCTTGTGCTCTGCGATCTCACATTCGTGCCGAGCGATTATTTCACACCTCTCCCGACGATGCGGATGTTGGCTACGTGGGTGCTCGAATGACCAGCCAGATCATGGAGCTGCACCATCCCAAATCCCTTGTCCTCCATTCGGCGCTCTGCTGCCCGCGTGCGCTGCTCCTTCTGTTTTCGATCTTGTTTCAGTCGTGTGCGAGCACAGTCGAAGTAGATGTCCCCGGAAGTCCATCCGAGTGGGTGGAATGGGAACCTGTAGGAGTCTAGTACACACTGGCACACTATTGATTCCGTCTGTGAGCTGCTCCCCTCTAAGTCATTGAAGCTCGCTTGACCAATACCCCGCCAGTAATACCTAGCTGCTGCCAATTTCTGGGTAGCCGGGTCGGGTGGTGCTTTTTCGAGAAGCAGATCTCTGACCTTAAAAAGCATATTCTCCTCTCCTCGAATCTACAAGCCCTGGCAACCTGCCATCTAGTCCAATCGAAGGATATTTGGACACTGAGCGAGTATGCATTGACAGAGCTGCTATGAACATGGTGCCTCGATATTTTACATCGCACACGTCGCTTAAACGCCTCTCGCTGCAATATAGTGCTTGGAAAAAAACGGAATGTCTCTTAAGAAAGACGTGGACCGTTATGATCACGTCCTCCAGTCCAGACAAACGCCAAGCAGTTCTCCGGTGTTGATTGGATGATCGAAGTAAACAAACCAATTCGTTCGAAGTATACGTATCCAGTCCTTCAAATGATGGTTGAACATGGCGATCCAAAACTTCCTGACGGCTTCGACCAATCTCTGCCGACGTCGCTTGCGTTGTTTGCCGTGCTGGCTCGGCTCCAACACTTGTGTGGCGGCGTGCTTGACGACGCCTTACCAACGTTCTTGATCCATGCTCAACTCGTACTCGGGAAGCCGTTCCAACTGGACACTTCGCCACACATACCGAAATATCTTGACACAATGTCAGCTGTACTTGTGGATCGTCTCGACCATCTGCTTGGCGTGAAATGGCTACTCCTTGAATCAGCGCCGCACTCGCGGCGGTTGGCATACTCCAACACGGCGTTGCCTCCTACATGATCCGGTACGGTGATCTGGAACGCGCGGCGGACTAGACCACGGGTGGTTTTGTATGCTTCGACTAATGCTGCTTCGCTCTGCTTACGCCCCTCTTCTTCGACGCTGTCGCTGTCGCTATCGCTCTCTGAATTCTCTTGTGCTTGCTGTATCGGACTATCCTCTTCATACCTGGCCGAATCAACCGAATCAACTCCTGGCGACTGAATCCGGCCAAATGGCTGGGCCACCGTGTGAAATCGATCCACGGGCTGGCAACGGTACGCTCGCCAATCTCTCCGATGGCTCGGCTGTCGTTGCATTTTTCACCTGTTCTGCTACCCAACCAACGATCTGCTGCGCTTGCTGTCGTTGACGGCAACATGACTTGGCCATTGGCCGGTTCGAGATAATGGTTGACACGCAGATCCTTCTGACCATGGGTACGTGCGTGGTTGTTGTGCTCGGTCTGATCGTCGACGGCCTCCTCTGTGGCTCTGTGGATTCTGCCATCTGTGTTCGTTCTGCCTTCATTCGCTGCATTATACGCTCGACTCGGCATGTGTATTGATACTCGCCGTGTTCCGTTCGTGAATGACACTGCAATCCGTCTTCGAAGATGGGTAATCCTACAATGGGTGGGATCTCGGACGTGTGACACGGCAATTCATTGGCTTCGTTGGCCAACTCCAATGTTGGAACGTGACTGCCAACGCCTCATTGCTGATGCCGTGTGAAAATCTTGTGCTGTGCTTTGATATGTCCGTTCACCCGCGCTGGAATAATCGCGTGATGACACTTCCTACAAATGATAAACTTAAATTCCGCCCAATAGTGGATCACTTTATTGAACGGGTCCGTGGCTCATGCGACATTGGCGGCGCTACTGAATGCTTCGGTGGATTTGCGACTCATGTATATGATAGAGTAATCGAGGAAGAATAGAGCGACTTGCTCTTGGATGTCCAGAGGGAATAGGGAGAACAGGGTGTATGATACACAGAACTCGAAACAGATATCGCTGTTTCTTCAACTATCCACGCCGGATTGGCACGCGTGATCTGTATAGTCCCGCATGACGACTCTGCCAGGGGATCTCGAAGCAATACCGCCATCTCTTGAAGGGCCTTTGATGAAACTAAGTCTTACATCTCTTCGGACTCTTGCGTTCGGGCGTGTTCGTTATATCGGTAAGTATTCTCTTTCGAGAAGGCAGCGACGATGGCAGTAATCCAAGAAACTGATGCCATTCTTGACTGACTTTGCGATATTCGGCTTTCTTAGCCTGGACATGAGCATCACCCTCCTTCAGTCCGCGAGTCTATGTGGTACCTACCGTTTGCGACATATGTGAGGACTGCGTGTCGAGCCTCGTCGCCTCGTCGCCTCTACCCATACTTTCTCTTGGACCTACCGTATGGAGAATATCGCCTCGAAATTGCTATCGACCAGTATCGACAGTACGGCAGTGTCATAGGAACACCTAGCTCGGCCTCGAACTCGCGACGGAGCACGTGGCCAAGCTTCGCGCTTTCACACGGCTCCTTCGAGTTATCTTTGGTTCAAAGAAAAGGTGACGCTTGACCGGGAGTTTCGTTTGAGGACGAGATATGTGGAACTCACGACAGGAAAAGACCATAGCTAGTCTCTGGCCAATCCACCGAGAAATGTGAGGGCAGAGGCCCCGTGGCCTCAGGCGTGAACGACGAGCGAGGTTGCTGTGGGAAGGTTTAGCTGTGGAGTTACGCAAACTCTAGACACCTGCGGGATACGACGATGTAAGCTTTGTCTGGGTCAGTTTTGGCGCTTCCCAGCATCATATTACGTTTCGAACCCTGAAAGCGACAATAAAGGTAAAGCTACATACACTCGAGGTTGTCTACGATCTTGACGATATAAGGCCGCCTCGTAGGTACCCAAGCTTGAGGTTACGAGTGTGTCCATCCTGGAACCGTCCGATGTCGATACTGCCAATGCGGTCGTCCACGCTCAGCTGCTGGATGATCTTGTCTACGTCTCTGTAATCTACCGCACCTCGCCGCGCGAGAAACTCGATCCCTCCACCCGCGAGCGAACGCACTGCTCTGGCTCCAGCCGAACCCTCCAACAGATGCAGCATGAGAGACAGCTGCTCAAAGCTCGACTTGAGCTGGCCTTCGAGGGTACTCTTCTCCACAAATCGATATCTAGGCTCCTTCTGACAGGTCCCACAGAGGATGAGCACGCTCGTTCTGTCGGGACTCTGACTGTCCTCTTTCAAGAAGCACGGCAGGACTCGAGCTGCATATTCTGCGAGGTCCACCCGAGGACACCCAACACAGTGTAAGAAGGCAGTGCCGGTAGCATCGAGCAACTCGGGCACGTCGCTAGTGTCTGGCTCAGACGTCGTATCTTGGACGATCTGTGGGGCGTCGACTGTGCCACTTGCATCAGAATCAGGCAGGAAAACTTTGCTCGGAGGGTCTGAGGCCGGTGTTTCTTCGTTCTGGGTCAATGCGGCGCTGGTAATCGATTCTGCTATCGACACGGTGATGGGCGATGCCACGTTCAAATTGGCGTGCACCGCCTCAGACTCCGCTACACCGTTCACGACGACAACGTCGGTCCAGTCCGGCACATGGTCTTTTCGCATGTCGTTGAGCGCAGCTTCGATCGACTCGTTGTAAGCTTGCTTGGTGAGGATGCCGCGCTCGCGAGCTTTGTTAGCGGCCTTGTCGATCGATGTCAGCGCTCTCTCCTGGTCCTTGTCAAGGGCTGTTTCCAGGTGGTCCCGGCGCGCCTTCTCCTGGTTCTCTCGAAGCGCTGTCTCGTGGTTCTTTAGAAGCGCTCTCTGCTGCTTGGCTCGTGCGGCTTGTTCCGCCTTCTTTCGAAGTTTTGCAGTGGCGGTTTTTGTCATGTTGACGATCGAGCAAGAGACCGTGATAATGAGCGGAGAGTGCATGAGTGGGGTTTAAAGGAATGCGAGCCAGGCGGCCGAGCATAAACGTCTTGTGACTTTTTGACTCTGGGAAAGTCTGGCTCGGGGGAGGGGCAAACCACATGACTTGCTCTACCAGACGTACATAGTTGACAGTTATGGCGTTCGTACCATTGTTGGAGGAGCGATATGCGCCAAATCAGGTATGGATTCTGCTCCTTCCTGTTCGCGCCCTACCAATGTGCGTAGTAGCGAGTTCTGGTCACCCGCATCATTCTGGACAGGACTCATGGCAACGGCGGTTGGCCGAATCTCAAATCGCTCCGAGAGAGGTGCCCGATTGCAGAAGGCCTGCGGTATATGGATCCGGCCCAGATAAAGTCGGATCGTTTTCTTTGAGTCTGGTTGTATCGTCGAACTTTGTGACTGGTGGAGGTGGCAAATCAAGTCATAGCTCACCTTGCCGCAAGTACAAGCCGTGGCAGCTGACCTTTGTCAGGATGAAGCCAGCGTACATCCGGCAGAGCACAACCCGGTGCTTGGTGCAGGAGTATGTGGAAGTCGTAGAGCGCAGCAATCGACAGCGGCCGAGCCTTTCAGATCGCGACGGCGGCAGAATACTGGGAGACTAGGAGACCGACAGCTAGACGGTTCTAACTACTATACTCGTACCTGGTCAACCTCTATCCTGCTAAGGATCCTCCATAAAGTTAGTCCGGACACTGCGTAGTTCAGGGCATAGGGCTAGCATCGTCAAGACCCATACCATTCACTCGAGGTAAGTGACTTAGCGACGCGCAAGCTGTTTGCGCACAACGTAACGTGACGGGTCTCTGACTATTTGCACCAACATCGGGGTAGGTCTGCAGTGATTGCAACATCCTTCGCATTTCAAACTTTGTCATGATTCTGCACCAACATAATGATCCGGATAATTTCAGCTTCAATTCGACACGCCGCGTGATGCGCTGCTATCTTTGGGTGCAGCCTGGAGTCTTTCTGAGCATTTTGTCGGGAGATACTCCTGTTGGATCAGTTGTCTCTCATGACATGTGGAACCTTTGCGGGGTTCGCAAGTCTGGGTCCCAGGTTCAGACATACAAGTACGGACAGACTCCTCCTCAGAACTCTTACTATCCAAAACAGAGTCGCAATTCACTTCACGTAAGCTCCACATAGCTGGAGACACCTCATTGCATTACGAAATGACCAGCGTCCTGGCACCTTACGGAATTCAAAACGAGACCGACGCTACCCAATGGACATACTTACGCCGACGAGTCCAATTCTTGTGTCTTTGGACGTGGCCGGCATATTCCACGGCCTTATCTATCCCGGAGACTCTATCGAAAGCGAGGAAGACCCTACCTAATGGCCAGACGCTCAATGATGAGCGGCTTGTGTGTCATTACTCGATGATTACGAAGATGCACTCGATGTCCACGAGCAACTTGTAATGGCACTGTCACGCCGGATCCTTTGCAGATGGCAGATCCAACCAGGTATCCGAGACTTGCTTCTGGCGAGCCAGAGGCTCTTCGTTCGTGTATCGCATAAGGACTCCAGATGTTTTTATGATCCCCATCTGGGCATATTGTGCTCGAATTTTCAACGCTGTTCCCCAAGTATCAGCTGGAGCCGCCTGATTGAGGATGGGACACTATCTGAGGGAGACCTTCGGAATCACTGCGGAGGAATAGGGCCAACAAACTTGATATGGGTCGCTAGTGACCCAATGTGGCTCTGGAAGAGCTTGCCGAACACGATATCACGATCTTTCCCAGCTTCAGTCCAAATCTTGTTCATCGATGCCGACGTACTCAATCAGACGGGGTCGCTGTACGAACAAAGTGATCGGCTTGTCCAAAGAGTTGGCGCAAAGCTCTGGCATCCTGACAACCAACATGACGGTGTGAAATACTGCCACTCTACGCATTGGATGATCTATGGGTGGATGCCTTTGCAAGCTATTGTCGCAACGGTATCGCTGTACGACTTTACAAGGGCATGTGAGCAACTTCGAGAAGAAAAAGGTAAGACACGGGCGAAGCAATGTTACGAACTTTACGATCATCGTTCTGATGAAATTACAGGAAGTGTGTTTTACACTACGCCAGATCAGGTGCTTGAAAGAACTATCCAGAATGACTGAATGGTATAAAGATCTGTACCATTGACATGCCCTTACTACTATACTCGAATGTAGTCAACCTTTCGTCCTATTTAGCCCTACAACCCCGCATTAACTTTTACGCGGCAAGGATCGGGGTCCTTCATTTGTGCACATTTACACAGAAACGCATGTCTCCTCCGAACTGTAATAGCTACCTACAGTCTGCCTAACGACGCTATCGAAGGTATAATATAGTGTGCTACTTCTATAGGACAGCGAGTGGTTCGTTTGAGAAAATCAAAAGGCGTGCATATCTTTGCCGTCTAGCGCGGCAGCTTCCTCGTCGTCAATTTGGGCTACTTCTTGCTATACACGAAGGACTATATAACAACCCGCCCGGTGTAGCGAGCCACCCTAGGTCGCGAGCCACATTCTAGAGATCGAGGCAGCGAATGCATCTTGATAAGTTTGCACAGAAATGGACAGCATTGCATCGCTCACTGCTCATCACTGAATATCTCATGCGCAGCATTACACGAAATACAGCCTATCGGTCTTGCTGTCGATCATTGACTAAGGCAGCCGATCAACGGACTAATGATCGACCCCTACTACAGAGCGCCTATAAGACTGCACATGCATTTCGGAGGTCGCATAAGATAGTGTAACGGTTAATACATAAGTCCTCATCTTGTAGTATCGTCTGCAGCCGTGTACTCGCATGCCGAGAGTTTCTCCGTTCGCAGTGAGATTATCCTTGGGCGGGTGAGATTTTATATGATATAATCGTGCCCACATAAGACTGTATTGCCCGCTTAAATGTGGTGCACACTAAACCCGTTCCACTTCCGCTGGTCTCGAGGAGTGTGGCGCGTGCCCGCTCCATACTGATTGCACTGTAAGAGCGGTCTTTGCATCTAACACACCAAGAGTTCATCAGCGTTCCACAAAATAGTTGTGTTCATGCTGCTTGGTATCTGCTAGAGTATGTTACCGTTATCAAAATCTTGCACAGATGCAAATGAGGACTTCGAAGAAGCGTAGCAGGATTTGAGTACTGGTTTGGGCGCGTCAACGAAAGATCGGTGCGGGGCGTCCCGCTTCATTGATTCGCGAACTAGCCAAGGCAGTCCACAGGGTCTGTTGTCTGGACACAACTGCCCGATACATGCGCATGCGCCGGTTCAAGCGCTCCTCTTTCACCGTTCTTCGAGCGCTATGGCAAGTCGCCAGACTGACACGCGAGTTACAACATATCGGGCTCAGCATGCTGGAGGTACAGTGTCCCGAGGTCTTCAGGCCACAATAAGCAATTAACGTGTCTGCAGTGAAGAGAGCTCGCACATCAGAGCGTCAAGCACCTCGCAGAAGTGTACGCCTGGCGAAGTACGAACAGAAGCAAGCCTTGCCCCAGGCTGATCGACGGAAGAGTGGTAAACACTACTTACGTAGCGGGGTTGACAGAGAAGGAGTATGTCCACCGTTGGAGACACGAAAGGATAACTCATGTGCAGCACAGCATTGCACACAGCAACGTCAGAAGCCAGTCTTTCGTGCGCGATCGAGAAGACAGAACATCCCAGTCGCATGCGACACGGTACACGAACAACGCTACAACAAACGGCGGTGTCCCGCTGATAACTCTGCATCTGTCCCAGCGAAGTCAAGCGTCCTGATCGTGGACGACCCTCTGCTTTGGTCGTGAATCGAATGTGTAACCCATACGTCCGCTGGTGATACAACCGATCCATCGGGCTGATCCTCCCACCAAACTCCCGAATGGCCATGAATCGCTTGGTCAACTGGTCCACCCCACTGACTACCGACGGCGCCATCCGCTGTGCATCTTCCTCGCTCTCACCGTCGTCGATGGCCCGCTGAATGGCCTGCTGTCGACTCAACTATGCCCGATGGACCACCACGGCTCGCATGGTGGTGATGACGGCCGACAATGTCGGGGTATAATTCAACGCGGCCTTCCAATTGCCCTGCTCGTCCAACCCTAACACGGCCAATGCGCTGATGACGCCGCTGTCGAACTCGTCGTCCTGCAATTCGTGGTCGAACATCCGAATCCAAAATACAATGCTCGCCTTCTCTGCTGCGGTCTGTCGCTCGACGGCCTCGGCTCGGCTCTCACCCTCGTCTTTCTGACATGCCCGATACAAACGCTGCAACGCCACGCGCTGGGCGTCGCTCAATCGATATCGGGGCATGTCATCTTGGTCGGCGGTACGCCAAATGTACCGTAACATCCGGACCCATAACTCCATGTACTTCCGCAACGACTGCACCTTCAACTGCCAGTAAAACGGCTTCTCGTTGTTCCCTTACCCAATTCTCTTCGATTGACCGCCTCCAATGCCACCCGCCCGACATGCTCCACGGTACTGGTGTGGAATGCGCACCCGATCATCCGCTTCGTGGCTTGACATGCTCGTGCCAATGCGGCTTCGGACCCGGCTGGGTATGCGTCGTCCTGGGACTCGTGGATACTCTCGTCGAAGTGGGCCTCCTCCTTCGCGGGCCATGTGGTCTGGATCAACTCCTTGACGGGAAACCCGGCCAAACGACGACGCCATCCGACGAAATCTAACCACGGGTTCGCTATACATCGATGCGAATGGCTCTGGATGCGACGCTGGTTATGCTTGGCTGCTCGGGCGACATTCTCACTACTGGACACCCTCTTCGCGATCTCGATGCCGGCTTGCCGACTGACTGGTGTGGTGGGGACATGGTCAATTCGAACGGCGAACAATCGTCGCCATTGAGCGTACTCGAAAAATCGCTGACCTGAAATACTATCGTTCCAAATACCATTTCGACTATGCTTCTGCTTCTTCTTTGGCCGGCCTCCTCTTCGCTGATGGTTGACCCATCCATGCTGCACCTTGCAATGCTCCTGCATCTTCTGGCTATGGCGACAAACATAACTACACTCGCGACACTGCAAACCGTCGTGATATATGGGCAATGCTGCAATGGGCACCTCGTCTGCGGACGGATAAGTTACGTCCTGATGTGTTTGCGCGACATCCGGCAATGCCTGTGTGGACTGGACGATGGCTATCCGCTGCTGCTTCGAAATGAACGGGTCGTGGTCTTTTATATGTCGGTTCACCTGCTGCGGTACTACGGCATATTCGCATTGCTGGCAAATTATAATACCAAAATCGGGTCGGTGCACGAACACATCCTGCATGCCTATGGTGGATCGTGGATGGCGCCCTGCGGTCGCGGTCGCGGGTTGTTCGTGTACCCTCGCGCGTCCGACCGCTGCCCGCTTCCAACCCTACTTTGACATCACACACCACTTTTTGATGACCGCGCCACATTACGATCGCGATGGAATTTCGCCTCGCTGACGATAGGTTGTATCGATGAAAAAAATCAACGAGTAACATATCTTTTCGGCGACAATATTGGACTACCGGAATGTCAAACACCTTGCCGTTTCTCAAGCAAACACCTTGCCGTAGAATGCACCCTAACCCTAATTTCTACGCATGATTTGATTGGTCCGTTCAAACACCTTGCCGCAAGGTGTTTGTAGAATTACTGTTAGGGAGTATGAGAATGGGTTTCGAAAACTTCAGCTGAAGTAGGCAGCAAATGTCTTGGAGATGTGGGCAGCGAGCCAGCTCACGAGGAACCTGTTTTCTGAGATGATCGTGACCTGCACATACTCCTGTACGACATGACTGACACAGTCTGATACATTAGGCACGCAAAAAGGCATCGTAAGTTTTCGCAACTACTGCATTTAGAGGCAGTGAAGGCTGGTGGTCTGGCCATGGCGGACGTTTGTGGATACATTGCTGACCGATGTCGCAGAAAAGGAAACGAGGGCAGAGCGATCCCTCTGAGGTGCCACTAGGTAGCAGGACTCGGCTACATTTGAGAGGTAATGCTTAGGACACGACGCTTGCATAGAGCGACTGAGCTGACTCATCTAACAAAGGGGCTTATGAAGACCAAAATTGGATGACACCTCCCAAGCGTCGCCGCGTTGAGAGCGATAGCATCTTGGGTAGAGACCAGGAAGTTGACCACACGATCGTATTGGGCGAGCGTCGCAAAAGTGGAGGAAACGATGTACCGGCCCATCACACCATCGTCGACGCTTCCGTATCTGTGTCTTCCCCTCACAGCAACGACCACCCGGAGCCAGACAGTATACGCTTAGCAGCGAAAGCACTACTGCGTAATCAAACCACGCAACATCTCCTGTGGGCTAACAAACAAACAGGCAGACGAGCTTCAATGAGAGAAGAAGTCTATCTGGCCGGAGCAAGATCCTCTGGCGGCACTAAATTCTGAGCTCTGCCCGGCTGACTCCTTGTATCAGTTGGCATCGAAAGGGATGTTTGATGGAAACATCATCAACACGGTCGCGGTTCTCGGCAACTCTGCTCCAGCAAAAATGTGTTT
>JAVRRP010000112.1:0-29873 GCA_036872775.1 Oleoguttula sp. CCFEE 5521
CTCGCCCAATTCGCCGTACCCACCTCCGCCATATCGCTTGCGGCACTCCAGTAGCAAGTGGAAGCATACACTCGTGATGATCGAGACCATGACCAGGGTGATAGAGGAGAACAGGATGCCGCCGTTGTTGAATGCCTTCGGCAAAAACATGATACCAGTACCGACGAACGCTTTGAGAAGCGTGAAGAAAGTCTTCACCGTACCCGCATCACCCTTGGCTCGCATACGTTTTGAGCTCTTCCGTCTGCCGAGCAACGGCCGTCGTTCAGTGGGTTCCTCTTGCTGTGACTCGGTCTCGTCATCATCGTCAATAGCAGACTCATCATCGTCGGTATCTGCTAGATCCTCGCCAGCAAAGCTGCCGTAGAGTTCCAGGAAGCCAACGAAGCTCTTGGTGACCGGGGTGGCCACCGTGCTAATGGATCGCTGAAGTCCTTGTCGTTGCAGGTACTGCCGCCGGAACCCACCAGGTTGCACTTGCTCCCTTGCAGAAATCTCATTTGAGTCCAGTTGTTGGCGATGCGTATGCGAGAAGGTAGCAGCTCGCTTTGGAGCATTCGCTCGGGCTTTGATCCGGTAAATGTCTCGATGAATATCGCCGCCCTGAAGCAGAAGGGAATCCTGTTCTTCTTGGAAGTTGTGCCTGCTGTCCGGCGTCACAGCGCCCGAAGCCAGCACTTCTGGTGCTGCAGAGTAGCCATCTGGCAGATGTTGGTCGACTATGGCTGCTTCTCGCTGGCTGCGATCGCTTGCTGGGGTGTCCGTCATGATGCAGGAAGCGTGTGTGCTCGATGGACTCGCAATACTCGACACCTACACTGACGTTCGAGCAGGGATATTCACACCAGGGCTGAGGTCGGCAAGAAACTCTGTCTACCCCTCTGTGTTCTACATACCGCAATTCGAAAAGACAGTTCTTTCGCCCGGACCAGATGATGCAAACTTTACCTGGCACGTGGCTGTGCACCCGCAGGCGCGTCAAAGCTTGACCGCGGTCAAGCCATGGATACCCGAGCTTTGTGTGCGACCGGCATAAGCAACAATGAACGATGTCAGGCAGTTAAGTAATGTAGTCCTACATACATATCTCAGCCTTCGGCATGACTTCCCATCACTCGCTTTGGCAAAGGAACAGCAAGACGGTGTTCGCGCGTCCGAAACACTGTATCTGGTAATCAGGATCTCCTCGCACCATCTACTTTGTATTCTTCATCATTTGTCAGGGATCGACATTGGACCGACAACGTAATGACAGAGGACAGCTGCTCTGCAACATCTGTGATACCGAGTATTGTGTCGCCCGCGATCACTAATGCTGATTGCATGTCAAGGTGTATGAGGCAATGCTCTTCACAAAGTCAAAATCTCGATAACCACGACGTGCCTGCATACAGGTAGGGGAGCAAGCCTCTCATGCATGGTCTGATATGCAGCTACGCGGGGTTGATGCAGGCCCAGGGTGCTCAGCCTCTTCGCTCCGAGTAGTACCTCATGTGGACAACTTCGGACGCAGAGGCGAATGATGTCTGTGACTTGAGGGGGTTAGCAGTACCATCCACCACAAAGGTTGTAAGTGGACAATTTTCGGCGATTACTACACCAGCTCTGAGGTAAGGTCCACTTCTGGGTGCATCCCTATAGAAGCGAAAGTGGCCTTCACGCAACCATATGCTGTCTAAGGACCGCTATCGCATCACATCTAATGGATATCGTAAGGCCGGCAGACTAGCAGTGATCGAGCTCACTGGTGCGACTCGCTCGACGAACCAGTCCTCGAAGGCAAAATTCCTTAACCTGAGCTCGGCCCGTGGAAGTAGAAGCTACTTCACGACAGGCAGCTGATAGCCTTGGACCTTAATATGGCAGGCCCTTTGACTGCTATCGGGAGTGCTGCTGCCATACTTCAGATCACAGGTCAAGCGTGGCAACTGGGGAAATCTCTACAGAAGTTCTGTAGAGAGACCCAGCACATCGATGAAACAGTGAAGTTGCTCGGCATGGAGGTCGAGTCACTTGGAGACACGTGTGACCTAGTACGTGAACACCTTGAGGGTGTCGTGAACGTCGAAGCGGCTTCTGGAGCATCAGCCTATGACCGAGATGGAAAGCTCTGGAGAACAGTGTGCGCCGAAGCCGATCAATGCAGAACCACTCTCGACGGACTTCGCAAGATTGTCGATCGGGTCAAGGGAGAGCGGTCGAGTTTTACGGCACAAGCAATGCGCCAAGTCAAACTGAACAAGAACAAGGAAAACATCGAAAGTATTCGTCAACGGATTGGACTCCATTCGCAAAGTCTGCAGACCGTTCTACAAGTCATCAACATCAGGGTGTCTCACCTTGCACCGAGCTGCGCCAATCAGGAACTGCGCCCGCGCCTCGACGGGCTTAGCGAACAGATCACGATGCTGCAGAGCACTGTAGATCAGCTCAAGCGGCAAGGTGCTTCGGCCGAGGTGACTGACGCTCTCGTGAGCTGTGCACAAGATGCCCTGAGCAGTGGGACCACGCTCTATGAGGCCAGTGTGGCTGATGGGTCGATCTACGGTGGCCGCAGTGGAGCAGACACTGATCTACGAGTGGCCGCTTGGATCGGCACGCTGGAGTCGCTTCACGAAGCGAAAAGCATTTCGGATGACCAGTCCTCTGCACCAACAGTGTTCACTAATAAAAACAAGAACCTGCTTGCTTCCGACGAAATCCCATGGACAACTGATGGCGAAGCGATCGATACTGGTGCTGGCGCAGGACTTGACATACACGATGACGAGCACTATCTTGAATCTGCGATGGCTACAAACATGCTGAAAGAGGGCAAAGATGCCTTCGACAACGGCAAGTGGACCGATGCGGACCAATTGTTAAAGGAGGCGCTTTCGATACTTGATCAGCTGCCATCAAGCTCTAGGCCAGACCACGACACCTTCGAGTTGCAGTACATGCTGGCAGCGTGTGCTTTCCCCGCGGAAGATTTCGCTGTAACCCG
The DNA here is from genome assembly GCA_036872775.1 of Oleoguttula sp. CCFEE 5521. Classification (NCBI taxonomy): domain Eukaryota; kingdom Fungi; phylum Ascomycota; class Dothideomycetes; order Mycosphaerellales; family Teratosphaeriaceae; genus Oleoguttula; species Oleoguttula sp. CCFEE 5521. Next base: position 2,987 of record JAVRRP010000112.1, read on the forward strand.
AGATGCGCTCTTGAGTCTAACACAGCGCATGCCACGCAACGATAAACAACGATACATTATCTGTGAGGCACGATGCCTCCTGGCTAGACTGTACGTCCGAGCAGGTGAGCTAGAACTCGCTCTTGTTTCGAGCATGAGTGCCGGCGATGGCAGACGGCGTCTACTTGGCGATACCCACGAAGCGTATTTTGGCGCGCTAGCGTTGTCATCGCGGATCTATCAGATGCTAGAAAATCCCGTGCGAGCTCGCATAGTGGGGAAAATGATTCCTGAACCACACAGGACCGACACTCTTGCCTTCGCTGATGTAGTCTTCGCAATGGATGCTGCGCTCAGGAATTTGGCCGATGGCCCAGACCAGAGTTGGCGACATAAGACCGTGTTGCCTCTGCGGAGCGGGCGAGATCAGTCTGCAATCTCGACTAGGCAGCAAAATCGCGATCTAACGTCGCCTTCCCACGAGGTTGGCACAGGTCTGTCACGGCCTCATATTTCAGACTACGTTGTCAAGACTCCACGGTTAGCTCTGCGATGGTCAAAGTTTCAGCACATTGCTGCTCACACCAACACTGTGCAGTCCGTTAAATTCTCACCAGATAGCAAGCTCATAGCATCGGCGTCATGGGATAAGTCATGCAAGCTTTGGGACACGACAACTGGCAAACTAGTCCATGGGTTCAGAGGAAGTGCAAGGTTCCTTTGTGTAGCTTTCTCCCCAGATGGATCCCTCCTGGCCTGTGGCTCGCACGACAATACAATACGACTGCATGGCACGAAGACTTTCGCACTTGTACGACAGCTCGGTACCGAGGTGCACCTCAATGAAGAAAATGATTGGTCGTATGCGGTATGCGGAGTCGCGTTTTCGCCTGATGGCAGGCTGCTGGTGGGGGCGTACGAAGACAGAGTAATTCGAATCTGGAACGTGGCTACCGGTACTAAGGTGACGCAGCTTGAGGGTCACGCGAAGGGCATCATGTGTGCAATCTTCTCGCCGAATGGTCATCTTATAGCTTCTGCAGCAGACGACCATACAGTCCGAATCTGGGACGTAGCTACAGGTGCGGAAATCCGGAAGCTAGAAGCTCACACGCATGTGGTAAGGAGCGTGGCTTTCTCGCCAGATGGCAGACTTCTAGCTTCGGGATCTAGGGACAACACTGTGAGACTGTGGAGGACAGACACCTGGCTATTAGAGAGGACCATCAAAGGCCACGGCAAATTCTTCGGCGAAGTCGCGTTCTCGCCGGATGGCAAGTTTCTAGCATCGAACACTCACGATGTGGTGTTTCGAATGTGGGACGTCGCCACTGGATCTCAACAATCGAAAGTCATCAACGGCAGCGGAGATGATGGTTACAGCGTCACCTTTTCGCCAGACGGGCGGTTGCTAGCTTACGCAGTCTGGGATCATGTCATTCTGTGGGATAGAGAGAAGACAAGTCGCCATGTTCCCGTAGGCATACTGGGACCTCGAGCCACAAACGAACGCCCGCCAGGCAAAGAGAACGTACCTGCACGACCCAGATGGCCTTTGCGGAAGCTTTTCTCGTAGGGCAGATGAGTAGCTGCTGGCTGCTGACTGCTGCAGTGGACCTATGCTGTCTCACGTGGCTCACAGCAAATATGATACAGAATCTAAGCGCTAGATGTCCAAACCGGATACCAATTACTCGGCAACCCAAACAGCTGCCATGCCCATTCCGGTACCAACACACATACTACTCACACCGACCTTCTTTCCAGTCCGCTTGAGCTCATACAACAACGTCGACACTTGCCTCGCGCCAGTGCAGCCCAGCGGGTGTCCGAAGGCAATTGCACCACCTTTGGGATTGATCTTCTCTGCTGGGATCTTGAGCTCCTTTGCGCACCACAAGCATTGACTTGCGAACGCCTCGTTGATCTCGTAGATGTCCACGTCGTCAATCGAGATGCCTGCTTTCTCGAGTGCGACTGGTATAGCCTTCCAAGGCCCGATACCCATGAGCAGAGGTGGGACACCGACCACGGATGCAGCGACGTACTTGCCAATGATCTTCTGCCCCAGCCTCTCGGCTGTGGAGCGCTTCATCATGAGCACGGCCGCAGCGCCGTCCGAGATCTGCGATGCATTACCAGCGTGGATAGTCCCAGTCTTCGAGAACGCAGCCTTGATCTTGCCCAGACTCTCGACCGTGACCTCTCTCACTCCATCATCCTTCGCAACAGTGATCTCCTTCTCCTCGTCCGTCTTCGGGTCCGTCCACTTCACCTTCAGCGGCACAATTTCCTCATCGAACAGTCCTTGCTTCTGCGCCTCCAGCGCCTTCTTGTAGCTATTCGCAGCGAACTCATCCTGGCTCTTGCGATCAATGCCGTAGTCTTTTGCCATCTGCTCTGACAGCTGACCCATGGGCACCTTGCACTCGGCTGCCTTCTTGTTGCTTTCGAGCTGTTCCGAGAACTCCGACACAGCTTGCGGGCCGTACTGTGTAGACATGCTTTCCACGCCTGCGCCGACGCCGATCTCGATCATGCCCGCTTCGATCGCGTTTGCGACATCCACGCAAGCTTGTAGCCCGGACGAGCATTGTCGGTTCAGACTCCGCACGCCGGCGCTTTCTGGGAAACCGGCTGCGAGCGCCGCAGCTCGAAATTCTGTTGCGCCGCCGCCTGGGGCCAGCACTGTGCCGACGGAGATATCTTCTACGAGGTTTGGGTCGATCCCAGAGCGTTCAATGAGGGCCTTGAAAGCTCCTGTGAGGAGGTCGGCGGCTTGGGTATCCTTGAAGCCGCCTTTGCCGCCTTTCGTGAGGGGTGTGCGGAGAGCGGCGGTGACTACAATGTCATCTGGTCGTTTCTCGATCAGACCTGGCCGGCCGGAAGCGTTCATGTGATGGCGGACTTGGTCGAGGCGGGATGCTGCGTGCGACTGGTCGGTGGTTTGGGTGGCCATGGTGGGTGATGGAGATTGGGATTGGCTGAAGGGAAGGTGCGAGCGCTATGCTGACGGTGTTTGAAGAGAACTGGGAGTGGACGAGATGTGACTTACATTTAGCTTGTGTTCTCTACATGTAATCATGCTGTCAGGTGCCATTCAGGTACGCAGCGGCTGATGATGTAGAGAGCTCGCCTCGGCACCGCGGCTCGACATGTGAACGCACAAGTTCACTGATGATGGTCCGTGCCCACCATATGGCTGTTTGATGCGCCGAGAGCGAGGGACTACGATCATTGCGAAAGCGCGCACTGTTGTGGTGGCAACAATGCGACAGACGACCAGTCCGAAACGAGGGACGGGTCTAACAGGAGCGCACTCAGTTAAGAAGACCCGTCTCATTGCTCATTTCGCATTGACATAATGCCCTCGATGCCGTTTGAACGCCTCCGTCAAGTCGACACCAGCATTGACATCCTTCAACACATTGTCATCGGCTTTCTTCAGTGCCGGCAGCAGCTTCATGACCTCCTCTAGTTTGTCTCTCGGGATAATAGTGATGCCTCTCTCCGCCTCGTCTGCAACAACAATATCGCCAGCATTGACGACTAGTCCACCAACATGCAACGGCACATCGAATGCCCAAGGCTTCGCTTCCATTGACGTTCCGACCGTACTGATGCCTTTCGACCACACTTGGAACTTGCCGTCGCTGCAGAGCTCACCACAAGCTGCGATGTCCCGGGAGCGGCCATGGATTATTGCGGCTTTGATACCTCGTTGCTTGAGTCTCGATGCGACAATATCGCCCAGCAGAGCGCAAAGCTGGCCGTCGGGCTGTTGCATAAGTACCGCAGTACCGGGAGTAGGACAATCGGTCCAGTGCTTGTCCGATGGTATGTTCGACTCGGCTGGTGTGTGCTGTGCTCGGGGATGACTGGGCTGTTGGTTCTTGTCGACGAAGAGGACTGTGCTGATTGGTGCTACGAGACAAGACCCTGTAGGTTCATTGCGAGGTATCGGTACTGTAGACTGTTAGTATGTGCGGTATAGTCCAAGACGTATTTTGAGACACTGACGGACATCCGGAAGGAACCCGGCTTGTGGTACTTTGAGCTTGAGGAGAGCGTCTGCTACCTAGTATGGTCAGCTGAAAGTGATCGTCGGGAGTAAATGGATCATCACTCACATCGCAACATGAGTACGCCTTCTCTATCTCACTGCACGCAGCATCGGTGTCTTTCTGGCTCGCCATGACATGCTACGACTGCCGCCTCGGAGAAGTCAAGGAGTGACCAACAAGCCGAGAGCTCGCGCACACACACTAGAGACTATGTTAATCGTAAAGCATCTTGAAGACAGATTATTGCTATGAGCGAGCAACCACAGAGTTGGGATGGCGAAGCGGGGTCGAAGCTTTCAACTCAAAAGATCTAGCATCAACGCATTCACTACTGTTTACTATGCTGTGAATACCTCATAAGTCGTAAGAGAGCGTTGAGAGATGATCTGATTGAAAGAAGAACGCTCCTACCTGGAGACCTGTGAAGAGGCCCTGATCCGTTCGTGAGGTGGCTAACATTGTTAATAACAATGCCCTTGTGATCGCTCACCCCAAGGCGCGTTCGATACGTAGCACCCTTTGGCGCTGTTGAGTCCTTCTCGCCGCACAGCACATATCTCGTAGGGGCAGTAGATCGCACTCCCGTCGAAGCTTTGCCCGTGCTGTCCGGATAGCTGGGGCCAGATGAGCCTGCGAGGTCGCAGTACACCGAGCTGCGAACGAGCTTCGTATCGACGGTCTCGCGGGTCAAGCATTTATTACGTCGAACCCATAGCAGATCTCAATGCTGCGATCTCTGCGGCATCCGCCAAATCTGAATTGTTAAGAACGGCAGAGGAGTGCAGGGTCTTAACGCATGTTGTCGCCATGATCTGTGCCACATTACTCGACCGTAAGCCGCCGCCCGCAATGATCTCCAGTCTTCCTTCGGCTCTCGAGACCAGATGCTTGAGGACGCCCATACCTTCCATCGCCGTGGACGCCCCACCAGAAGTCAGCACCGAAGTGCACCCCGCTCGGCAAACGTCCTCGAGAGCGGCCGACATGTGGGTGACTTCGTCGAAAGCTCGATGAAAAGTGCATGGCAGCGGGTGCGCAGCCGCGACGAGATTGCGAGTCCGAAAAACATCAACGATGAAGTCCTCATGAGGGTCAGTCGTTAGTATACCGAAGACAAAGCCATCGACCAGAGGCTTGTGTTTCGCCAAATCCGCGACCATCTGCGAGTACTCTGCCAGCGAGTACACGAAGTCGCCGCCACGAGGACGAATCATGACGAAGAGTGGTATGTCATGCTGCCGGCAAAGTGAGCTCGCTGCGGCGACTATGTCAGAAGATGGTGTGATACCTCCAGAGGGCCGATCATCGCAGAGCTCGATGCGATCTGCGCCAGCCTCACAGGCTATCTTGACGGACTCTGGATTGAAACACGCGATTTCGAGCAGGGCCATCGGGTCGACTTCCGCAGGCACTGAAGCGATAGGTCTATACTCCGCGCATTAGCAGCATTAAGGATCGCAGACAGGCATTTTCTTTTCAGGCCAGGCTCTGGGACGAGATGTGGCGGCGAAGAAGGAATAGGTCGACGCATAGGTGGACAGAGAGTGCCCATGTAATCCGGGAACGCGCTAGAGCCGAAGTGGTGGCTCTTCACGGACAGACTTTTTGAGCATCTTCTATTCTGTGTTCATTTCTACCCGTATCAGACAACGTGCTACTCAGACTCACGATGGGCGCCGACGAAAAAGGCAAAGCGCTTGCCACGCCTGAGTACTGGAACAGTCGATACGAGAAGTCTGCCAGCGATCAGCCAACTCACGAATGGTTTCGCTCCTTTGAAGCACTCAAGCCATTCCTAGAGCCGCATCTCTACGTTCCTTTCCCGGCCGAGAACAACCCACGCATAGTGCATCTTGGTTCTGGCGATAGTGTACGCAGTCGCTGCTCCCGAAATATTTCAGCACCAGGCTGAGTGCTCCCTAGACTGTTCCAGCCGACCTCGGCAAGCGTGGCTACGTCAATCAGCTATGTGTGGACTTCTCGCAGATCGTCGTGGATCTCATGTCGAAACGCCATGAGTGCATCTCCGGCATCAGCTGGCAGTGGGCGGACGTGCGAGATCTTTCTGATGTGGTGTCCGAGTCCGTGGATGTGGCATTCGACAAAGGCACGCTCGATGCTTTCATCCATGGCTCTCCTTGGGATCCGCCAGATGAGGTGAAGGAGAGCACGGGGCGTTATATGCAAGCCGTAGGTCATTGCTTCGTTTGTTCGGGCAATATGAGCGTGGCTAAGCCTTTGTTAGGTCCACCGAGTGCTCAAGTCTGATGGTGTGTTCCTTTACATCACCTTCCGGCAACCTCACTTCATCAAGCCTCTGCTCAACGCGGCAGACCTTTGGAAGATGCAGATGGAGACCCTCGGAGGTGAAAGCTCGTTTGATTACTTCGCTTTCATCTTGAAGAAGGCATGAAGAGATCATTTGGGACGCGATCTCAAGATCAGCACTTATGTTACTTGGAAACGCCGTAACGACAGGGCCCGACTAGACGCGATAACGCAGAGTCTTGGCCTTCACCGAGGAGCAGCATGCAGATCAGAGCGGAGAAGCGCAAAAGGCTCCAGTAATGGTGCGCGTCTAGCGGGCAGGCGATCTTAAGACAGGTAGCTAAGGCAGCTCACCAACGGATTCGCGATCGCAGACGTGCCTGCCCATCTACCACATTTTGGTAGCGGAGGCAAGAGCACAGGAGATCGCCAATTGTTGAATATACTGCGTGAACTTGATTTGTCGTTAGTATACGAAGCACCCGCTTCTTTGCTGCCAGTAGAACGATGCGCAACAGGCCGTTGCCTAGCTGTACGAAGTATAGAGAGCACTCCACGCGAGCACTGTACGGCTGCGCGAGCCATCGTCACATCGCGCGGGTGGCCAAGTATTACTAGTGGCTTCTACTTGCTTGCAACACCGCTGCTCTTCCATGAGGGCCGCTGTAAGGAAGTCTACGGAATATTCATCCCACTTTCATGCATACCCGTTACATTCCCTAGCCCGCTTGCGAATTTTGTCGCCCATTCAACGCAAGCTGGTTTCCACGTGACGATGCGCGACTCTCGTGTTTTATGTCTCAAAGCTCTAGATTAACGTTTCAGCTCGTGGTGTAGGGCTGAGGTAAGAGCGATTCTTTGATAGCGAACGCCATCTCTCTCTTCTCTACATCCATCTCCGCCCATCGTCTACAGACAAGCTCGCGAGCATGTCCTCCACCGCCCCCTCCGGACCCTACATCTCCGCTGTCAAAGGCCTGTCCCTCGCCTCCACATTCACAGTCCTCGGCAGCCTCTACACCCTCTCCTCCGCCACCATCCCGGGCATCGTCTCGACACTGTCCCAAGACTCCACCTCCGCCGCCCAGTCCGCAGCGCAACAATTCGCCATCGCGCAGCGCGCCGGCAAGACCTCCACTCTCCCCACAGAGTTCATCGCCATCGCCGGCTTTGGCTTCTTGAGCTACAACAGCTACACCACTCCACTGGCCATGATCAACACCGGCGCCTTCGCAAAATGGAAGCTCTATCTCTTCGCCTCTCTCGCGATGTTCAGCGTCATCCCCCTGCACATCACCCTGCTGACGCCCATCGAGAACAAGCTCCTCGCGTTGGCAGACGCACCACCGCACAAGCCTAGCGCTACACCAGCACTGGAGCACTCATCGTCAAGTGCCTTCAACTTACAGGTTCCTGGCGGCGAGAGGCCGGCGATTACACCGATCGAGGAATTCGAGCCGTACGAGGACAGTCCGTTCAGTACGGATGAGTACGAGAGGGAGAAGGTGAGGAGGATGTTGGTGAGCTGGAGTGGGAGGAACACAGTGAGGAGGGTAGGCGTGGCGCTTTCGGGAACGTTGGGCATGTGGGCTGCACTGGGATAGGCGAAAGCTCGACGGCGGAGCGGAGGAACGTACATGGAGAATCTGTACGCGCGTATTTGTTGGATTGAATGCAAGTCGACCCGCGTCGCTGTACAGCTTGTCGGGGGATGTTACGCCTCAGATCGGGAGCTCATATCGAAAGGCCTCTGGAGGGCTATACTGGCAATCACGACTGACTTCGCACGACAAGCGGGAGTTGACCGCTTCTCGGTCGAGACAGCGTATATACTATGGGAGCGATCGCGGTTTGTTGCTTACCGCATGCGCAGTACATAAGTCTCTCGGTCTCATCGGGCATGGCACTGTCTCCATGTTGGAATCGCTCACAATACTTACTATGTGTAGTACCTGGCCAGCAAGACTGGGGAACTACGGCGGAATCGATTGAAGCATACCTGCTGGCGAGATTTCGGACTATCAAACTACGTTACCTGGACGTCAAGACTTGGGAAGTTGATACACGCGCTGTACGTTCTCTCGTTGTTGTTACTTTCACATCTGGGGCCCACTAGGCGACCTGTGCGGCCGACGAACTTTGGCGCGTGCCTGCTCCGACCGCATATGGTGAGATGTGAGCAGCCCACTACATCTGTAATCACCTCTCAATCTGCCTATCACGTTATACACCCGAGAAACGCACAGCATGGAATGAGATGTGTGTCCCTCGATTTATCAGCAGCTCGATGAGTGCTGGATGGCAGCTGTCGATCTCCAGGGAAGCGTGCAAATGACGCCACAGCTGCTTCGGCATGCAGTGTGTCCGTAAAAGATGATTCCAACAAGGTCGCAGGGTAAAGTAAATGTTCACTGATCAACCCTTTCGTTTGCGACTCTCTTCATTAGGCCGACATTCCAATCATTCGATAAGATGGCACCTCTCAACAAGGCCCAAGATCTTTTTAACGTCAATGGCCTAGTAGACGTCGTAACCGGCGGCGGAAGTGGGCTAGGACTTTATGCAGCGAGAGCATTGGACGCCAATGGCATGTTACAAGTCTCGACGCGCCCGGAAAGTGCTCACACTAATAGCATCTCGAGGTGCGAAAGTAGTCTACATCATAGGCCGCCGACAAGCCACCCTCGACGCCGCCGTCAAAACAGGCGTCAACGGCAGCATCAAGGCAATCGTCGGCGACGTCTCGAACAAAGATGACCTCCTCCGCATCGCCTCCCAAATCCGCCAGGAAGTAGGCTATATTAACCTCCTCTTCGCCAACGCCGGTATCTCAGGCCCTCCTGCTGCCTCTCTGCTCCCTCAGTCCGGCCCACCTGCCTCAATAGCAGACTTCCAACGCCTTCTTCTCGAGTCTTCGATGGAGGATTTCACGCAGACCCTTCACGTAAACAACACGGCAGTCTACTACACCGCGCTAGCCTTTCTGGACTTACTGGATGCTGGAAATAAGAAAAGGAATGTACCGCAGGACTCGCAGATCTTGGTCACTACGTCGATTGCGGGCTTGTCAAGGCACCTCGCCTCGTCATTTGCGTACAGCACATCCAAAGCCGCTGCCAATCATCTCGTCAAGATGCTCTCAACGCACTTCTCGCAGTCTGGCTACCACATTCGTGCTAACGTCGTAGCGCCGGGTCTGTATCCTTCGGAGATGACGGAGAAGGTTACGGGGTCTATGGAGAAGTTCAAGGGTGTGGAAGGGCACGAGGAAGCTTTTGCTGGGGCGCATGTCATGGCTAAGGAGAAGAGTCCCGCTGAGCGGACCGGGAGTGAAGAGGACTTTGCTGGGGTGGTGTTGTTTATGTGTAGTCGCGCTGGGGCGTATCTGAACGGGGAGGTCATGGTCACGGATGGGGGCAGGATTGGGGTTCATCCGGGGACCTACTGAGAGAGTCGTGGAAATGACATTCGAAATTGCTGGAGTACCGCAGGAGTGGCGCGTATATATTCGTCGATATACAACAGAGCAGATTTGTTCGGACTTCTTAAGACGCCGAGCCATGCAATATACCCAGTAGTCTGGCCTGACTGTCGCAAAATTGTGATCTTGTATCCTTCGCGGTACTCAACAGTCCTTCAAGGCCGCCTTGGCGGTCAAATCTTATCGTGAACGTTCGCCTCGGATCAGTTCTAGCTTGCTGTCAGGCACACATCCCCTCAGACAAATTCAGATCAGGAGCCACCCACCGCCCTCCGCTTGATAAGCTTCCGAAACCCACTCTCCTTCTTCGCCGGCGCTGCAGTCCCACTGCTCTCTGGTGTGAACGTAGGCTGTACATGATTGATCTCATCTTCCGCCTCGTAGCTCGGCCTTCGAAACGCAGGATGCGTGTTTGTGGGTTCTTGCGGTCCACCGACTTTCTCCTGCGGCAGACCGGCTCTCTCTTGCGGCCCACCAAACCCCGAGGGTCCACCGAAGCCAGAATCGCCGGTCGGCCTGTATGTAGCTGGTCCTGGTACTGGCGGAGGACCGGGGGGAGGAGGCGGGAAGCTGTCTGTTCCTCCAGTCCTGCCCAGCGGCCGTGGGCTGCGGGGCGGCGCGCGATCCTGATTGAAGTGTTGAGGTGGGATTTGCGGCGCACCGCTGCGGCTGTCACGTTGCTGCTCCCAGTTATTGAGCACAGGATTGGGATTCTGGTGGCTGCGAGAGGCCTGTAGGCGGGCGAGCTCGGCGTTCCCGCGGTCGAGGGTTGAGCGGTTTTTGGCTTCGGCTGCTGCTGCTTTCTCGGCGTTGTGGCGGGGGAAGCGGGAGTCGACTTCGTTGTTCAGCGTGCCGCGGAGGGTTTCACCGACGCCCTGTAATATCAGTCAGCAAGCCCTCCCTCGTACATAGGGCTGCGCGTATTGCGAGTAAGATCACTCACGTGCAGACCGATTGCTGCCGATTTCAAATTCTCGAGTGTGCTCTTCGGTCGAGAGGAAGATCCTCCGCCAAAGGACGAAGATCCTCCGCCGAAGCCAAAGCTAGGCTGCGGTGGCGGAGGCGAGGCGATAGGCGAGACCGGGTTCTCGTCATTCCTCAACTCCGATCGACTCGGGTAGCTGAAGTTGTGCTTGTACGGACTTGAACCATCCGCGAACTCTGTGCTTTTCCTATTCGGATTGCGCGCAGGAGGAGACATGCGCGGGTCTTGCCACGTGTCGCTTAGTGGGGGCGCAACATTGTGCTGCGCTTGTCGTTGGCTTTCTGCTATGCGTAGGCTCTCTTCTCGTCTGGGTCTGTCGCCCGGAGCTTCTGCAATCTCGGGATGTTCGGGATGCGTCGGCTGGGCGTTCTCTTGTTGCTGTCTGTGCGTTTCAACCTGAACTGTGGTGCCTTTCTTGCCAGCGGCGGCGCCCTTATGGACTGTCGTTGTCGTTGTGGTAGTAGTTGTGGTTACTGTACTCACGACCTCGCCAGTCTCGTGGTCGAAGACCTCGCCTGTTCGGTTGTTCACGTCCAAGTTTCGGTCCTGTGAGACACCCTCGATCCTGCCATTGTTCTCAATGGGCTGTATGTCTGCCCTCGAGTTGCGCTTCGACGAGGGTCCATCACTGGAGGCATATGCCGAATCCGCCGCAATGCCGCCATTCGTGCTCGTCGACCACTGGTGGTTCAACTTCTGATCCATGGCTGGCGGCGCAAGGTCCTCTTTCTTCCCGCCTCCGAAGAGATGAGATAGGCGTCGTTTCTTCTCCGGTGTTGGAGGTGATTGGACGGGATTACTGTACGGTGGCATAGTACGGGTATAGATGAACGAGATAGATGAGATGGCGCCGTACCGCTCAACTTACTCCACAAGGCCGATATGAGCCTCAAACTTGGCCAAGACCAACATCCCTCGATGGAGTCGTGGAAGGGTGACGTAGGAACCCCCCGCTGGATCGGGCAGAAGATCGACTAAGGACGCCACGAACCAAGCTCGACTTTGCATGTGCGAGGCTCGGTATCTTCTGCTATGACAGTATGAAGCATAGAAAGCAGCATCTTGTCAGGAGCACGGTGTGTAGTCGACGCCTGATGCAGAACGTGAAACGGCTAGGGCTGATCGTTGACCATCACTGTCTTTCACAGGACTTCTTCGGGCTTACTGTACTGCATCAGAGCATTGCTGGATTGGTGGGGCTACGGACAATAGCACTTCTCAATTACGGATGGTGTGTAGCCGCGCTAGGCGCGGCACGTACCGCGGCCCGCGCCCTTCCCTTCAACTACATGGCGACGACGAGGTTTCTTTCGAACGGCGTTCGCTCTTCAGCGGTGGGAGGCGGTGGGAGGCGCTTCACAACAAGTTGCTGCCCCTACCTCGGGCTCCTGCAATTAGATAGTTGGTCGGGTCGCCGTGTAGCGCAGGCTACGAGGCGCAATTCAGCAAAAGTGTCACACGTACCATAGCACCGAGGCGCGTTACGGCTAACTTACTTTACTTAGGTTCCGTGGCGCGAAAACGCCACCTACTGTCCGCAATTGAGAAGTGCTACTGTCCGTACGCCCACCGCTCGGCATCTTCTGAGAAAAAGGTCGAGCGTCGTCTGAAACGGAGCACGATGCGGTCAAGTCGACGAACACACCCGTGCACACCCTGCGATACGCCAAGGGTCTTGTTTTCGTCTGTCCGTTTCGTCCAGGCGTTGTTCGGACTTACCGCATTGATGCATTGCTTTCCTGGACACTTCTCAGGCTGCCGCTGTCATCAGAATGTGGATCCACTGCCACATGCTTGTCCCGCATGAAGCGGGTAGTCGCGCTGTCCTGGAATCCTTTGCTCCAGACCCACGCCATTCAAGGTGGCGTTCGAACAACAGGACATTGGTTCAAGCCTCCGGCGTGCGTCGCTTCTGGGACTACTTGGTCCATTCGTTGAGATCTTGATTTATGTTTGTTATATTTTACCCTTCCCCTAACCTTCGGCACTCTGGCGGAGTGGTTAACGCGCTGCCCTGCTATCCTATCAGAGTAGTAAGCAGTCCTAGGCAGTTCCTTCGGGAGCGTGTGTTCGAATCACACGGGTGTCGCATACGTTTTGTCGTTTTGCTGCTCCTGCGAACAGGAGAGACAGATGCTGGGCGCAGAGGCTTGTTCTGGGCGGCGGGGGTGCGTGGATGGGCAAGTTCTAATCTGGGAAGGGCATCGGGAACTCGGACACACGAGTATTTTCATTGTACGGTCTATTGAACATGAAGGCTGTAGATCGACGCCTGTTCTCGGCTCCTTGTGCATGTCGAGGCTCACAACTTCGGGATGAACATCGGCGTGTTCTTCTTCCACTCCTGGTAGTCTTTGCGGTCGCCATAACGCTTGTCGTACTTGTTCTCGCTCAGCGGGATGCCGGAGACCTGGACTGCAGTTAGCGCGATGCTCAAGATCCTCTGATCTACGATTTAAGCCTTACCTTCAGCAACAAGAACGTCACAAACGCCGGGCTGACACCTGCCATAGCAAGTGCACCAACCTTCCCAGCAAGCCCACCGCTGAACCCCATCCCTGCCTGCCCAACGCTCGTCAACATCACGCCCGCAGCAGTCGTAGCAATGCCAGTCCACAGCGTGCTCTCGCCGAAGTAGTTCGGATGCCGGCTCTTGCTCCACAAGCCTCTCGTCAAGAAGTCCTCGCTGTGCTTCTTCTCCTTCTTCTCCTTCAGCCATTGCGTCTTCTGCCTATCAGCCGTAGCCTCGAACGCGATGCCGCCGATGTAAAGTGCAACGCCCAGAATGTCCGTAATCGTGAAGAAAGGTAGAGCGGCGAGGGCCGTGGCGGGGATCGAGTTCAGGGCCAGGACGGGCATGAGGCAGAGGGAGACCCATGTCGCTTGTGCGAGGAAGGCGCCGAAGAACTTGGGTGGAGAGCCACGAATTTTGTCGAACCGCGAGTCCTTGCCGTCATCTGCTGTGATGCGACCGAAGAGGAAGCTACCGAGCCGTACTGCCCAGAAGGTCACAGCTGCGCTCAGCACGACTTGTCGCCAGTTCCATGCATTGATGCCGCCTTTGCTGGTCAGACTCGCAAGTAGACTTGGGTACGCCGGTGCCGTCGCTGATGTCAAGGCTGCATAGCGAGCTCGTAGCGTGGGGAGATAGAGTGACAGCGCTGTGCAGGAGATGTAGGTCAAGCTGCCGGAAAGATCGTAGAAGCGCTCTGTCTGGAGGAAGATCGAGGGTATGGCTGCGGCGGCTTGGATGCCGAATGCGAGGCCTATGCTGGGGACAAGAGTGCGAAGGAAGGGGTTGCGGTACGCGGTTAGGTTGAGGAGCGTATGGACGAGGGAGGACATTATGATGGATGTTGGGGTGAGAAAGATGTGTGAAAGTACTTGAGGAGAGTAAGGGAGGAGGGATAGTACTTGTGCCTTTCTGCGCTCGCGTTCACACGCGTGCGGCTCGCAGTCCTAACTGCATTGGAATGGTATACAGAGTGCTCTACTGTGACGACATCGCGAAGTCTCGGGTTCTTCGGAACCGGAGACGGCTCCATCCAGGCCAAGCACCGTCAACATCATACTGGCGTCGGCGACATGAAGTATTCTCGAAGGATTTGTCAGTCTCCGCGGGCATCTACGTTCATGCCGCTCCATTATCGCCTCCCATGCATCATCCATCCAGCGGACTGGCGATCGCGAAGGCTAGTCTAATGACAGGGGGACGAGATGCTAGAGACACAGTGCCGAGCCTGCAGTGCAGAGTCGTGAAGGTACCTGCCACAGGATGGCCATGTCCTGCGACTGAGGAAGGAATGGGTCTCTCGAGTGCGGGATGAATTTCATGCCCTAAGGACCTACGACCCCAGGGGTGGTTGGAGAAGCCCATCGGATGGACCCAGCTAGTGGCTCACGAAGTCTGCTCTCCCGATCAGTACTGTGCGAACTCTCCTCTTGGAAATGTGGTAGCTCCTTGGACAGGTCGCATTGGTATAGCCCTGAGACAGATGCATCATCGAAGTACGAGGACACCGTCCTAGAAGTCTGGCAACGAATCGGAGAGATGGCATTTCGTCTAGTGCAAACCCGTCCTCAAGCGCATTGAATACAGGTAGGTTTCCAAGTCACTACCGACTGTACCTCACAAGTGTCCCTCTCTTCTCGTGCAGACCCACAGCATCGAAGAAATCTGCTTGATAACGCGACCCTACTGATCAAGCACGAAACTTCACGATGGCATAACACCAAGCTCAGACGCCTGGTCAACGCACAACACTGCTAGACATGCCCCTGGATCTCGTACAGTCCATCGCCGAGTACTTAGATATGACACCAACACTCAGGGTGACTTGCAGTGACCTGAAGCAGCTTCCCTCACCGAGTTTGCCAAAATCTATGTGTCTAGCTTACACTGCTTTATTCTCGACACGAAACGTTGGCACCGAGTGCGCAATCTTATTGGCAGTCGCCGCCTCGCGCCATACATCCGCGCCATCGACTTCACTTCCAGCCCACTTGAGCACCGTCTGACTTCGGAAACACCCACCGCTGCGGTGAGACAGGAGGAGACAATGACCAAGGACCAGGCAAACCTTAAGAGCCAACTGCTGAAGACAGCGATCGCGGGCGCAACCACTGCATATGCCCAGCGCATCTCTGATTATTCAAGTTTTCGAAGCCATCAAAGGTCTTCCTACTGCACCGTGGATCTGCTTGGACTTGACTGCCAGCCGACTAGAGCAGACGACCGTCCATCGAGACGTGTACCTTGCCCTCGCTACAATTAGCATACCGTTGGAAAAGTTAGCAGTCAATCTCGCCAGCCTCTACGGACTTGAGGACTTTGTTGATTCAGATTTTGAGACTGGCGTGCTCGCCTGCTGTGGGAGCCTCGATGAGCTCAACGTCGATTTTCAGCACGAATTGGCAGAGAAACATGAATCAAAGAAGTCCATGGCTGCTCCTGCGTTGCCGTGTCGAATGATAGTGGCCGCTCACAATCTACAAATCCTCAAGATCCGCATGGATTTGTTCGAGGGGCTGATCAGTCTTGAGCACACCCGCCAAGTCGTGCGCTGCCTACTCGTGCTAGAGCCGGGGCCGGGTCTGCGGCTGATGGAGCTGTCGGGCATTAGTCTCAAACTCGAAACTCTATTCAAGGCTTTCGATCACAGCAATTCGACCGTAAGGACTCTGGTGCTTGAGGACATTGACTTGACCAGCGCTGAAGGCGTTGGGTGGACTACTATGCTGCCGTCTGTGTCAATGCTACCGCATCTGAAGGGTCTCAGCGCAGCAAGACTTTACGATACCGATGCCCGAATCAACAAAGGCTGGATGTTCGCAGGCACAGAAGAGCGCAAAGAGTAGACGTCACAGGCACAGCTTAGGCAGGGTGTGCAGGCGTTGTTGAAAGAGAACGCGGACGCGATGGAGCACGATTAGGCCACGCCCCGACATGTACAATACATCGGTTTCATCAACTGTATCGCCGACGACCCTTCGCTCTCGTCACGCCGTCAGGTATAGCATCGCTTGAGATCCTCGCAGTGCACATTGCCCTCTCGAAAAACCCTCAATGATCCCTCAGCTTCCGCAGTGCAATCGATAGGCGCTTAAGCACAGAGGCGATAGAGCTGAGAGTGGAGGATACTCCAAGAGAGCGAGTTCAGGACACCCGCTTATTCACCTCACATGTAACGTGACTGCGTACCAGTCGGCTCGATCGGACAGTGATCTACCAGAAGCCCAAAGGATCCAACAACATGTCAGGGAAGGAGCGAACGAGAGGCCGTCAACGAGGAAGGCACGCTACTTCGCTTCGACTTCAACGCTCACTTTCCCCCTTGGCTTCACTCAACACCAGCACCACCAGCTGACACTCGCTCTCTCTGACTTGGTACCAACGCTTCATACCGATCCGGGTCGCTGCACATGAGCACAACGATGGTCGACTCCAACATGGAGAGCTCGGCGGCGGACGCTGACTTCTGCATGTCTGAGAATTCGACGGCCACCGTCGTTCAGCCAGGCGATCCGCAAGTACATGTACCAGGACTAAGGGTTCTGCTCCGTGACTTGCCTGTGGAGCTCCTCTAAGAGATCATGCTGCGCACCGATATGCTGCCTACTGTACGACTTGTTTGCAAGTGGCTCGAAGTAGCCTCACCAGACGCGTTCAAGGTCGAGTATTTCAGCTCCCCGGGATATTTGTGCACGACCACGCTCGATGGTTAAGATCTGGCAGGTCCATCTGAGCTGTAGCATCCTGGAGTTACGAAGTAGCTGCGACGTCCCTCTGATACTATGGGAGGATGAGGATAGTTCTCTACTGGACAAACGATACTACTACGATGTCTTGGCCTTCGGGCATATGGAGGCGATCAACAGCCGCGTTCAGCAGCCTGCGCGTACGCTTAATGTTCTGAGGAAAGTGGCCCATGTACCAACGCTTGCGCCAATCAAAGTCGATCTACTTCGACATGGCGATTACGTTCTCGATGGGGAACACGGCGGTCGCAGGCTGGACCACCCAGATCATCGACTCCTTTTCGTTGGACTAGCGATCCAAGGTTTACGCTTGCAGTCACTTGCCTTCGACATCAATAGCATGCATGATCTCGGGGACTTGATGAGCAGCCCATTTTCAGGGCTCGTGCTGTACATTTGTGGCTCAATCAATCAGATCGTACTAGAGTCGAATCGGATCACGGAAAGCGATCATACCTTTGAGGAGACTGTCAAGCAAACTGAAGTCGCAATTGCATTGATTAAAGCCTCGGAAGCACTGCATACCTTGGAGATCTCTCTGTGCGACTTCTCGGGCTTGGACGGCATCTCTGCGAGAGTCCTTCTGGCGAATAGCCTTGTTCACTTACAGGTGTTGTGCTGCACCAAAGGCGAATTCAACATCAGTGACGTCATGACCGCGCTAGAGCGTGCGCAGACGCTGCGCTGGCTCTCGGTCGTCAATCCGCAGGTTGTGAATCTGAAGGTCGGGTGGCATGACTTCGTCGTCGCTCTTCAAGCCGAATCGTCGTTGGCGTACCTTGACTTGGATCTGATTCATGATGGCGAGGACTGTATAGTGTTCGACGAGCGGGACGGTGACATGCTGACTTGGCCTAGACTTGAACCACGGCAGAACGTTGATGTCGGCTTGGCAAGATTGCAAGAGCATGGCGTTACGTTCACCGGAGATTGGTAGAGTAGTGAACAGGCCAATTGCGTATGCAATCGCTGGACATAGCTGCTGGCTGAATTGAGCTGATGAGCACAGCGTCGTGGCCGGCTTCGGGTGTAGTCGACGACGCCGAGCTGCGAACGTGGAGCCGGGATTGTTGCGCGAGCGTTCTGATAGAACATAGAGAAATGCGATAGACAGTGAACCGTGGGGCGAGGTATGTGGTTATCAGCTTCTAGGCTTATCCCACTGTCCTCACTCTTGCCCCGTTCCCACCAGGCCTTTGCACCCTGAACGGACTAGTCTCCGCCGTAGCCGTCGGCTCAAATGTGAAGAAAGTCTGCAGGTACAGCCCCACGAACCTCATAATCGTCTGCGGTAGTCCACTACCTTGACTGTAGCTCGCTGGACTGCTCGCAATAGCACCCACATTCGGCATCGTGAACGCAGGACCTGTCGCAGGCTTCGCTGCGACACCCTCACCACCAAGCGCACGTCCTGCACCACCGAACGTCGCACCACCAGCACCGCCGCTTGCTGGTCCTTTCGCAGCGTCTGCAGCAGCCGAGAGCACAGCTGTCCGTAGTGCTGTGGCGTTTGCGCCTCGTACTGTCTCCTTTACTGAGCTCCCCTTGAGTACGAGGAATGTTGGCATTCTGTGACCAGCCGTCAGCTCTGCTCCCTCATCCCCTTGTGGATCCTCTCGAATAGATCCTCTACTCACGCGCTTATGCCATAATTGGCCGCCACCTCCCTTTGCGCATCCACATCCACCTTTACGAATGCCAATCTGCCTGTTTTGCTCTCCTGCGCTGCCAGCTGCTCAAAGATGGGCGAGATGACTTTACATGGCCCGCACCAGTCGGCGTAGAAGTCTATGATTGTGTAGCTGTTGGAAGAGGTGATTGTGCGCAGATGGGAGGGGGACGTAATCGGCGTGATGGCGGAGGGCATGGTTGCTGATCTGGATTTGAGCTGGAGAATAGTGGACGTTCGAATTGTCAGAGTGTGTGAGGCAAAGGGGGTACGAGTGCCCAGTGTAGTGGATAGCTGTTAGTGGAAAGCTGTTGTTACTGCGTGGGCAGCTGCCCTGAGGTGTTTGCGTTATGTCAGCGGAATGTGGCCAACATTCGCTTGCTCCTTTCAGTCTGCTACCACAACGCCATTGTCACAGTCGTATTTACGACTGTGCCACTGGACTCTCAAGAACAGCCACCCGTGTCTACACATGCCTTCGTGATCACCACGGATGTGTGTCGTTACAAAGGTAGAGCGCCATGTCGAGTTCCGCGACTTGCCTCTATTCGTATCCTCCGATTCGGGCTAACCTCATTTCGTATTGCAAGGTCGCGCAATACGATTCAAAGCGGTGCATTGACTTTCCCTTGTTTCTTCCTACAATTTCGTCTTCATGCGCAGGTCTACTTACGGAGCTAGCTGAGATCATTGCTGCGTTGGGACGGAAGCAGAGATGGAGATACCAGCAGAGCGACGGGAACCCACGAGCAGCGATCAAGCGTGACAATGGGCTAACGCAGACCGTGAGCGCTCCTGTATCGCCGACTGCTAACTCCATGTGACTGATGCTACTTAAGGGTGGCAGAGAATCATGATGAGACGACTCGCCATCCACATATCAACACGACCAGATCAGCTACTTCGGACAATCACGGAGCTGCACCTCCAGCATGGCCACTAACACAGCAGCTTGGTTGACTGGCAAGCATGTACGGCCTCTCTCTGTCACCTCAGCGCCAATGCCAACCCTCAAGTCTGGGTCAGTCATCGTCGAGACGCAAGCCCTCGCAATTAACCCCGTCGACGCTGCAATTCAGACCGCAGGGATCATCGCCACCGACTACCCCATCATTATGGGTCTCGATGGCGCCGGCACTGTACATGCAGTCAGCGACGACGTGACGAATGTGAAACTCGGCGATCGTGTGCTCGCGTTCACGGCTGGAGGCACGGCACCTGGTGGCCAAGGTGGCACGTTCCAGCAGTACTTCTGCGCGGACTCGAAGTATGTCGCCGTCTTGCCAGACAACGTCAAATTCACCGATGGAGTGGTGGTGACTTCTTGTCTTACTGTGGCTGCGATCAGCTTGTTTGACGAGAAGTGCCTCGCTTTGTCGCGCCCTCCGATCGAAGGACAAGCTAAGTCGAATGGCCAGATTGTGCTCATCTGGGCGGGCGCTACTGTCGTTGGTAGCTGTGCCACCCAGATGGCCAGGCTGGCTGGCTACGAAGTCTGGACCACGTCGAGCGAGCACAATTTCGGCTATTGCAAAGATCTTGGCGCAGCTCACGTCTTTGATTACAAGAGTCCTGGCATCGTAGACGAGATTGTGCAAGCCATCGATGCATCCGGCAAAGCACTCGCGGGCGCCTTCGGAGCACACCTTTGGACCGCGAATGATTCCGCGCAGGTCGTCCGCAAGCTGGGGAACTCCGTCGAGCACACACGAGCCGTCGGGACTGTCATCCCCGAAGGTTATGGTTTCAGCGTGCCCGAGGACTGGCCGGAGGATGTCAAGTTCTGCTGGCTGGTCAACAAGAGTCAAGCGCCAGAGTGGGTGTGGCGCGAGTGGATCACCAAGGCGCTGGCTGAGGGGCGGATGAAGTGCAAGCCGGATGCTGATGTCGTCGGCAAGGGCTTGGAGTTCGTTCAGGAGGCATTGGATGCGTGGTCGAAGGGTGTTAGTGCTAGCAAAATTGTGGTGGAGCTGTGAGTAGCATCCGGGGAACGCAGGGAGTTGAGCATCTGGTGCTATCCACACAGCGATCCGACACTTCACTGACAAAGTGGCAGCGCCCATACATCCATATTGAGATGGGACTACAAATTTTGATAGCCAACCACTCTGCAATCCACGCGCCCACATCAAATAGATATCCAGCTTCGCTACATAGACCTGCGACACATGTCAGAACAAAGACGGTTTCCCGAAACCATCGGAGGATGGTCCAAGCTGGGGGATGTGCGCCATGCACTGTGCAGACAGTCAGCCATCAGACTCCTAATACTTGCTGCCATGAATCTCATCCTGTCGCAGGATGTATAAGCAACTATCGACGCTGCTCGTGTACGTGGAGTGATACGTTCTATGAGAGGCTTGGAAAAAGTTGCGTCCATCGGTGGAGGGAGAAAGGTAGGTCGCCGGTTAGGTTTCGCTATGCTGACCATCACGACGTCCACCAGACTTCCCAACATGATGTCCCGCACGATGGCTCCGAAATGCGGGACCTCAATGCCTCTCACATCTCTTCTCCTCCGTTCCCGTCAGACACATTCTTCGCAGTTATTCGCGCGCAATGGCGCCAGCAACGCCCCAAATGGCCCATGGGCCGCGCGACAGCGAGCGCGTTGCCATGAAGCCCGTGGACAAACAACCGAACGCCGCGATGAAGCCTGCCGCCGACGATGCGACCGAAGCCAAGGCTGAGCCTGCGGGCTATGGCGCCGCGCCTGCGTCCGCAGCGCCTGCTCCTTCGCCCTCACCAGCTCAAAGACAAAGCGCCGGCAACGGCCAGGGTCAACTCAGCACCTCTGAACAAGACTTCGCCGCGCGGAGTGCGAAGAACCCGCCGCCGCCCCCATCGCCAAGTCAGCAGAGCACACCAGTGGCTCAGCCAGCTGCAGGACCGGTTCCGCCAGGACCACCAGGGGATAAGCAATGCTTCAAGAGCGCTGATGGCTCCGAAGTCTGCATCAACAAGACCTTCGAGCATAAGAATACCACGGATGTATATGATCAGAATGGTTCGTCTCCCATTACCTGATCGCTATCACAGCCCACTGACTTTGGTTAGGCATCTCTGACTTCCACGACAAATACAATGACCAGACCACTGGCACTCTCGCCGCCAATATCACAGGGACAAACATCACTCAAGCCATGCAGCACGGTCCTCCTCAAGTAGGCAATACAGTCATCCAAGGCAACAACTACAACCAAGACTCCGGCTATCGTGATACCCACACCGAAGCCGGCAACGCCACCTCAGCTCCACAGTACGAAGACCACAAAGTCGACGGCAATCGCGATGGCAAAGACTGGGAAGCCCACTCCTCACTCCCTGACGGTACACTCTGGAACCAGGAACTGCATACCGCTAATGAGGACAAGGCCCTCACGGACATAAAGAACAAGAACGGCATAACTGACATTTTCCACGAAGGCCAGCAGAAAGCAGATAACTTGCAGCAATTCCATGAACACCACGGCCAGGCTCCGCCGGGCAGGGGCGATAGCAGTGTGACAATGCGCACGAATACTGATGCGCATCAGCAGAGCGAGGAGCACAATGGTGGAGGAATGCATACTGTGCATGAAGAGACGAGCAGTAGCGGAAGTTTCAATCTCAAGCTCAAGGGCTATAACGCTTGGCAGGACAAGCAGCTTGCCGGCAGCAACTACCCTAAGGGCTTCACCGATCTCAAGGGTCCCGATAGCAGTGGTCCAGGGCTCTTCGGCCGCAGTGTGGAAGTTCTGGAAACGCCGCTGCAGGTCTCTTACACGGATAGCTCGCTGGCTATGAGCTCATCCTCCGGAAATGACATGCGAACCGTCATGCGCCAGATCGCCCGAGGAGACGGCCACGGGGACTCAAAGCTCATTGGCGTTAACATGGATCCCGTCACCGGCACCGTCACAGAGATCTACGCTCCTGGAAATAACGAGGCAGATCACGGTCCTCTCGTTGCGATCTGTTGGGTTCTCGTCGTCATGTTCGTCATCATCATTGCTACGCTGGCAGGTGTCAAAGTCTACAGGCTACGAAAGGCGAAGAAGCAGCTGCGGGCTATTGAGCTTGAGGAGGTATCGAGGCAGAGGGTCGTGGCACTGGCGAAGGATGCGGAGGAGGTTTGAGGCGGTCGATGGTGGTGCTGTTGTCGGGGTTTATGGACTAGATGGAGATGGTGGAGGTCGGTGAAATTGTTGTTGGAAAAGAGTGTGATCACAACAGAAATTATAGCATGTGAACTTCTTCAAAAAGTGTCTTGCCAGTATCGTGTATACTCGCTAGTAATTCCACGCAATGAGGAGAGTATCGCTAAAGTGAGACCCATGCCCATACATCCAGCCGAGAGGCGTCCGTTCATTCATATCGTCATGCTCATCACATCAGTCATATTGCCCTGCGGCATCGTCTTCGCTTTCATGCAGTCTTGCCACCCACTCGCTCGATACCTCAAGCCCACCCGCTCTCCCTCAAACAAAAGCCACAACGCCCATAGGCCTGCACCCCACCCCTGCGACACAGGCATAGATACTCATCACCCCTCGCCGGACCCATCCACCCCGCATTGCTGGGTCCACGTTGTCCCTTTCCTCCATTAATTTTCCTCTGACTCCTGCCCTGCTGTTGTTGCGGCTTCGGCATAGCATCGACAAGTCTCATCTGACCGTCGAAGCCACTTCCAACACTCCTCGGACTCTCACCGCCAAGGCTGCTTCCCATGCCATCACTCCCGCTACTCGTGGTACCCTCGCTGCCACTGCTGTCTCGTTTCCGTCCACTGCCGATCGCCACTGGCAAGCCTTGCATGACTTGGGCGCCGGGCCTTTGCCCAGGGAACATGCCATCGTTGGCAGAGAAATTCCGGCAAATCATGAACGCTTTCGTAGCTGCTGCGTCACGAGCGAGTGGCTCGGTCATGTAGGGAACGTCTGTGGCGTACTCGCGGTTGTTGACGCGGACTTTGCAGTAGTGGCCTGCTCGTGTGGAGGTTGGGGAGTAGTGTGGTGTGGGCCAGTGGCGGCGTTCGCAGAGGCCTTACATGCGTCAGTGAGTTGGTTCTCGGCGAGGTGCAGGATCATCGTAGATTTGAGTAGACAGTAAGAAAGGATGATGCTGCAGATGCAGTCGAGTGAGGCGACATACTTGACAGGTACATTGAATAAAACATGGTGGCTCCAATGGGTAGAGGTGGCGTCGACGACGGCGTATATTTGGCAGCGGCAGGACGGAAAGGTCAGATGGCAGATCGGTCGGCTTGCGTGTAGTGAAGCCGTAAGTAGTCTGAGGCAGTGTTGCACAGCAGTGTACTGCAAGTTGGCGAGACGCTTGATGCCCGATGCAATTCGTGAGGACGGGAAGTCTTTTGATGATGTGCAGATTAGATGAGCGGTGACGAGGGATAGACGGAGGTGCTCGAGAGGGGATGAGACGAAGGATATGAGGTATGAAAGGCTCAAAGTAAAGGAGCTCAACACAGTGCTACTCAATGATACATCGACGACGAGGCATCCAGACGCACAGCAACGAGCTTCAGCAATGCGGAGCCTGCAGAGCGAAGCCCTTGCCAGGTGCATTGATAGCACTGCAGTGCTGTGTAGAGGGTCGGCGGGACTAAAGCTAGAGGTGCAGCCCAGGGACCCAGAACGATGTGCTGGCGTGCGTTTTGGCCAAAGGATGAAAGAGATGAACGAGGATCGAGACGTGGAGAAACGACAGAGGTAGGCTGTAAAGAAGGTAGCTCCGCATGGCCCGACAGACGGGCTAGCCAAGCTACTGTGAGATGCCGATGTGCAGATCATCAATGTATATCGCACGCAGGCGGCGTGTCATAGGTGTCAGAGACGCGAGCACAACACATTGAGAGTTAGGCTCGTGCAGGTCATTGGCGCTGCCTTTGACACTGGCAATACAAGGATCGTGACTCTTCTCGTCCCGTAGGGAATTGGATTATTCAATGTTCGGTATGTCGTGCACTTCCGATCCCAAGAGGTGCGGTCTGACTGGAGGTGAAGTGGTTGCACGATGTAAGCTTGGGCCCTCAGTAGGTCGCTTGGTCCACTCCAATGGAGTGGGTCACTCCGTGCATTCGTTCATTCGATAGTGCCGGTGTGAAAGTGGAAGGAGCGTGCATGCTCCACAAAGTGTAAGCAGCACGCGTGTGGGAGACTTGACAGCGGCTGTTTCGCATTACGTATGGCTTGGTGGGTATGGCCCGACTCCTCTGTCAAGGGTTTGATGTTCATGCGAATATGCGAGCGAAGTCCTGGGATTGTTCACGCGTTGACCCAATGGCCAGGCCAGACGCATGCTCGTGCGAGCGGAGACTTCAACCGCATGAGCTTGTGCAACCGAGATTGTCGCCCTGAAGAAGCGGGTCTGCAGGTATGTGTTGTCAGAACTGCAAGGCCACAGAAGGCAGTTCGCAATGCAGCCGCAGCCGCTCGACAGTCGAGCTGGCGAAACACTCCACGACCGCCCGCACAGCGAAAGCTTGTAGTGTGCTCGGAGGCCCCCGCAGTGGCCAGGTACAAGAAGATTCTCGTCAACATGCGTCGTGCTCCGGCAATTGTGATGATTGCCCCTGGATCGCCAGTCCGAGGGTCCACATCGGGTGTGATGCTCTGACACCCGGCATGGTCACGGTGCGATACCGCGAACGTGGTCGTGCCGGGTTGGTGCATGCCTGCTGCATGTCTCGTCAATGCGCAGAGCATCGAGCGCGTTTCTCGAGCGTTGATGGCATGTTGCGCCGAAACTCAGTGTCGTGCGGTGCATGAACAGCGGGCGCGCTGGCATGCAATGATTCGCTGAGGTTCCGCAGCTTGCAGGTGGTCTGCATGACGAGCCCAGGACTGACGGTCCGGTGAGAACAGTCAAGGCTATCTGTCTACAAGTAGACGCGTCCATTGCCATGGATGACGGGAGGTGAGCAATTGTGCACACACGCCGGTGTCAAGCGGACGCCGCACGTTGATGAGGTAGGATATTGCAGAGTAGACTGCACGCTTCAAGCCAATGTTGACCAACGGCTGTGGCGTACGGGGCGGACCGCTGTAGAACAGCGGTGAGAGGCATCTTCGATGTTGGACCTCATCATCCGAGCAGGTGTGCAGCTAGCAATGTCCTCCCCCATGTATGGCGACTTGAACGATCGCGCTCTCAAGGGAAGATAAACTGTAAGATAAAACCGTTTATTCGCGACGATGGCGATGGATCATGTCTAGACGACCACCCTCCGATCCCAATTCGCGATCACTGAGCCCATGTCACTTCTTACTATGGAATCTGTAGAAATCTGCTTTCAAACAAGTAGTGAGACTTGCCCAGCCGTCTCAAGAGAACTAAACCAGCCGAATGGAGTCGCGCACGCTTCGCTGCACGCATTATCCGCCAATTATATTTACCCGGGTCGAGTTGATGTATCAAGATACGATCTTGCTGCATCCATGAGAGACTGGACGCGGAACCGCATCGCAAGTAAAGGTGGCTCAGCGTCCCTTTGATTCGCACTGCAATTGAGTCAAGCTGCTACGAGTGCCCTCACAGTAGATAAGGGAGGATGAGACACTCGAAGCTATGGAGGCCTGGTAATCTGCACGAAGGGGAACACAGCAACGGCGAAGAGGAGACCGCCGACAGGCGTCAATCGATCGGGACTCTCCGTCTTCCTGCCAATCACTCGCTGCACAGCGCTGCCATCTCATACAAGCAGACTCTCAGAGCAGCTGCATCACTCTCAGGACTGTAGGACCCATTAGTCTTAGCGACGCTTCCCTATGGTCACGGTGGCGATATCGGGCAATGTACCGACGTGGGTCCGGAGCGCGGGGTGAACTCACGATAAGCTCTGATAAGTGACGCCGCCATATTGATCGCGATGTCGTACAAATGGGTTCCCAATACCTCTAGATAGTGAATCTGAGCGTGACAACATCGCACTTAGTAGGGGCTGCAATGAATGTAAAGCGATCAAGTGAGGGATAGGCATGTGAGTCAGCGTGATAGTCTTACGAGAATGTTCCACGTGTTGGGCGGTGGCTGAGTGACCGTCACTTGCTCCGTGCACGGACCCTTCCGCAACCGCCGCCTTGCGCTTATATTGAATCACCTTCCACAACATCTTCTTCCTCCGCGCCACTCATCGAACACCCAACATCCATCAACCCATCCTCCACATCCACTCAATAATCAAC
>JAVRRP010000113.1:0-29860 GCA_036872775.1 Oleoguttula sp. CCFEE 5521
GAGCTTCACCATGCAGGAATATGCCGCACGTGGGCATGGGATGAGGTGCAGTGACGTTTGAAATCCGCAGGGTGATGTAAAACGTCGATCAAGCTTCATGCAGACGCCATAGCTTGGCAAGACAGATTGACTTGGCTTCGAGAGTGACCGGGCTGCTGACATAGTAGACTTACGGTCATCCCTTCAGCTGTGTTCAGGACAGATATCCTAACGCTGTGATGAAATTGAATATTGGAAGTTGACCGTGATCATGTCGTAATCAGCAGCTGTCCTTAGATCGCCGAGCTGCATCCTCCCTCCATGACCCTAGCCGCTCGCCTGCCTCGCACTGACCATACGCGACGATCTCGAAATGCAAGATCTTTCATGGACTACATCCGCCTCTGCCTCGTCCTAGACGCATCGGATCTAGCACGTGCCTTGCGCAGGTTTCACACGTTGCAGACGAATGAAGTTAAGAAAGAAGGAGATAACACAAATCGGTAAACGAAGCAAAATAGCTGCTGTCATGCCTGTGCCACATGTAAAGTCATTCTAAGAGGTACCCGCTCCAGCGGTTGTGGCGCGAAGAACTCATCTGCGTGGTGGGGGGTCTTTCATGTCACCCGATCAGCGGCGATTCTCTTGGATCACGACGTCGAGCTCAAAGTAGCAGGTGATACATAGCAAGCGGAGTTCTGCCCGCTACGATCTAGTGTGATTCGAAGTGGTGGTATTGCTGCCACGCAGCATGTTGTCGTCGATAAGCTTGTTGCGGCTCTGCGGAGTTCGGGGGAGTCCAGTTACCGTGCCTTAAATCATGCCTGAAGTGAACATCGTCATGAAGTGAACCCAAATACTATGCAGGATACGGTGCTGACTTTCGCTTCAACCACCTCGATTAGAAATAACATACCCTCTTTCCTATCAACTGGTGCGGCGCGGCGAACTGGGAGCTGCAGTGCTACACTTCTATTATTGCGCGTGGCATGGTACACTCCAAAGGTCACCCATAGTCTGCTCTCGGCGGTGGTGCAGCCCTCCCATCTGGCTCCTCAGGAGTGGCATGCTAGAGCTCGCAACGACATGCGTCGACACTGGAGTAAAGCTGTCCATCAGATCTGCCCGGAAGCCGTCGCGGAGCTCTCGGCTGCTGCAGTCGACATTCTGGACCCATGGGAGCGGAGAGCGCTCTTCTCGGCCATGGGTGCCCACAGCCACGCGATCGCGTGCGGACGATAGCAGCGGAGTTAGGCTGATAACGACGGCGAGGAACGATGCCAGCTCAGGTACAACTGCGGCGGAGCCGGCGGTGGCGGAACCGCCGCCTTTTTTGGACTTCCTGTACCCGCCACCGGCGCTCACAATGCTGCAATTGATGTCGGATGGGAGTCGTACGCGGCAACGCCGTGAGACTAGGAGAGTCCCTATTGCAGGATCGCGTGGTTTTGCATCTGGAGGGAGTCGGAACGCGAGCGATGCAGGTAGTGCTTCCACAAGTACATATACGCCGACTCTACGCGACCGCAGCGAACCCGTCACACGAGACATAGCAAGTCTACTGGGCGATCAGTCTCCGCGCAATATCGGACGGAACAACGTGCCACAATCCGACCTTCCACCCGATAGGAATGCATTGACGAAGCACGTCGAGACGGACGATAACGCCAGCTTCCTAGACTCTCCAGGAGACATCGCAGAGTCTGATGGGAAAAGCCTGCCTGCATTGCGCCAGCTCAAGCGTCTGATTACAAAGGCGCGACGCGATTCAATGGATGGGACTTTTCCAGACGATACCGAGACCACCACTCAAGCCTGGGCCTTATACTGCCAGTTGGATGAGAGCGATCGTAACGAGCTTTTCACGAAAGAGATGCTTCTGACTTGGCTGTCAACACAATCGAACGAAGCCGCAGAAGCGCACTGCTTGGAAGTCTACAACTCGATTCCACATCATCATCGCAGTATCGCCGTATATAAAGCAGCTTCAAGCATGTTTGTGCGATGCCATCTCCTGGGCTTAGCTGAGCAGGCTCACGAGGAGGCGCTTGCAAGACTACATAATGGCTTTGTTGTCTCTGGCCATTTATGCAAAATCGCACTCGGACAGAACAGGTGGGATCTTGCATTCAAGATCAAACAGCAGTTAGACCATCGATTCCAAGATAGCGCCGTGACGGAGGCCATGATGTCGAGCACCTTTTGGCGGGATCTTGCGACATTCCCTTCGCTGTTCGATAAGGCAATGGAACTTGCTAAGCACATGATGTTGCGATACAGATCCGATGTGCCCTCCTCGGAGTTCAACCAGTTCTGCCAATCACTCTTCAAGACAGCGCTCCGTGAGGAGCTCGTAATCAAGAATGTCGACAATGCGAAGCCCTCGGCGGCGCTCTTAAGTGCAATGGACGGTCGTACCATACGTTACATGCTGGGATACTTCAAGCAGGATGTGCAGGAAACTGTGGCGTTCTTCAAAGAGCTTATATTGGCTATCTTGCAGCCAGCATCAGGCATCCCTTATGCCAACGCTCATAAGATCATATCGTTCATGTACTCGAGGTATCGCAAACGCGATGGCGTTGCGCCAAGTCGGGGGATGCTCGGCCTGCTCCAAAGAGGCCTTATTGATGCCACAGACGAATTGGATGGCTTTACGATGCGGAACGACGGGCGAGGCATTCACTTGCATAATATCGAAACGGATTGGGTCAAGTTTCACGGCAAGATTGGTCGGACAGCCCTTGTCCAGTTCATGAAAGCCTGGGCCGGCAGGGGACGGCCTGATCGCGTAGAGCACTACTGGCAGCTTTTGCGAACCGAATACCCTGACATCAAGCAGCAAGCGGATGCACTATGGGCGCTCGTATACGTGCATGCTCGCAGAGCTGACGTCGACCAAGCTCGCAAAGCATTCGACAGCATCGTTCAGCTCACGGGACTGCACACAGATCTTGTGTCAGCCGCAGAGCGGAGGAAGATCTGGGCTGTGCTCTTGCATGCCCATTCCCGGGCCGATGACCTTGATGGTGCGATTGATGCCTTGCAGCAATTCATGCAGCTCGGCGATGACAAGCCCAACCAGTATATCTTTCACCCTGTTCTCGAGTTGTACGCATCGAGGGGAGACGTCGAGAGCGTACACGGTCTGCTGCTACAATTTGATGCGCTTAGCTCGGAGAAAAGAAGCACTGCCCTGTACGGCAGTCTCATGACTGCGCATGTCAACGATAACGACATTAATAGTGCAGTGACGGTGTTGGAAGAGGCTGTCACTAAGCAACGTAATGGAGACATCGAGGGCCAGCTCACAGGCTGCTTCAATATATTGCTGACTGCATTCGCCATCCGTCGTGAGATTGACTCCACCATGCGAGTGTACAGACGGATGAGAGCGGAAAGTGTTGCGCTTGATGCAGATAGCTACGGCGCTCTAATGCTGGCGTTGACTTTATACCACCAAACTGCTTCAGCACATCAGATTCTGTCGAATGTGATGCCGAAGAACGACATGCGACCTACGGCGTTCCACTACGCTATTGTCATGACTGGGTACATAAACCAGAAGAAGCCCAAGGAGGCTCTGGAGTTGCACCGGCAGATGAAACGGCTCAGTGTCAGACCTTCGACGAGCTCGAACGCAGCTTACCTCAAGGCTAGAGCAATGTCTGAAGGAGCAGAGATAGCGGTCGCCACACCCGACGGCGTAGCTGGAGCGGAGTCACTCTCGCAGACTATCAGAGCACTCAAGTCGATGTCAGACGCAGACCTATCGGCACCACATGCCGCCAGGCAGCCGCAGAACGTATCACTGCGAGATTTCGGCTCGGTCGAAGCAATGTATTACGGCCAACTGATTGCTGCTCACGGCACACGACAGTGTTTTGTAGCGGCCAAGGAGCTGGTACGGCAGTTTAAGCAAGCGGTCGCAGTCAAAGACAGCAAAGACTCAGTCAAGCCGCAGCTGCCTATAGTAATACTCAACGCGCTGATGATCACGCATCAGGGGACGCAAGCATGGGACGAAGTGGATGCCCGCTGGAAGCTGGCAAAGGAGCAAGCAGACATTGTCACCGCCTTTCGGGCTCCACCCACTCTCATCCCTCTGTCCAACGAGCCTGGATCCTTGAACGATCTGAGCTTGCCAGCGCTGGAAGATGCCACGCCCACAACATCTGTCGTAAGGCGTGTGGAGCATTTCGAGCCCGCCCTCATGAAAGCGAAACACGCACCCGCCTTACGCCACATCCTGTCAACCTCCGTCCGCCGATACATCTCGGCGCTGCATCTTCAAGGCCGGTATAACGACATGGTTTCCACGGTCGCCGGCTTGCTTCGCGAAGGTTACATGCTCGACAACCGGACGTGGAACACCTTCATCAGCAACCTAGTTCGCCGAGAAAGACCTCTAGCACTGCTAGCCTTCCGACTAACAGAACGCTACCTCATCCCATCGTTCCCCGGCTGGGCAAAGCGAACTTCCCACAAGCCTACGCAAGCTACACAGACACAAGGTCTGAGCTACATTAACGCCCGGTATCTACCACCGCAGCAGCTGATGCCGCAGTATCAGACTCTCGTCATGCTGGCTTCTGCGTTTTTAAAATTGAGACGACTGGAGGCCGTAGGTGTTACGCCAATAGCTGTGACTGAGGAAGATAAGGCAGTAGAGAAGTACGTAGGGACTGCGAAGCTGATTAGGAAGTATGCGCCGAGGACCCTGTTTGCAGTGCAAAACATGCCTTCGGTCGATGACAATGTGCAGAGGAAGTCGTTGAAGGGAGAGCAGAGGTCATGAACCTAAGGTTATCCATAGTTTTATAGATGAATACGATAGTGTACAAACGCAATACAGCGAACATGTCGTTTCCCGAACTCCTCATGGTTTGCAGTGCAAGGTCCGTGCGGACTTCACGTTACATTCACCATAGGCTTAAGCGAGCCGTAGGATTACCATCCTAGCACCTCCTTCATGGACAATGAGCTGCTGACTCCTGATCCTTTACGACTGCGTGTCAAGTATCAATGACATGACAGCTAGTAGGTCACCTCCATTCTCGTAAAGGCAGCTCCACCGTCCGCCACATCGAAGAACAGTCGTTCCTTTTCCTCTCAACCAGGCAGCACCATGCCGTCCATCCTTACGATCATTGCCGCTCTCCTGGCACTGTGCTTTCTTCCATGGCCCTACAGGTTCTTTCGAAACTTCTACTACGCCAGGAAGTCAGGTGTGCCAATGATCATCCTGCCTTGGGACCAAGATAACTCGCTTTGGATAGTGGTTTCAGTGCCTTTGCGTCCTGTCTTACAGAAGATACTCCCGAAGATCCTTTTTGAAAGGATAGTACTGGCAATCTACGGTTGGGAATTTCACGACAAGGTACGCATCCGAGGCTGCGAAGCACTGCAAACGTTATTGCTGACTAGGATGTCAGCTTCGCCCCTTCGAGCAATACGCAGCGCCTCAAGGGAACGACAAGACTTTCTTCGTACGTCAAGCAGATCCTAGGTATTGCATTGGATCAAGCTGATAGTAGTTGGTAGTTGGTCACAGCCGGATTGTCAGAGATCACTACTCGCGATCCCGAAGTGGCCTGGCAGATAGTGTCCAGACCAAAGGACTTCCAGCAAGCACAGTGGATTGCAGCTTTCATTGGGAAATTCGGTGCGAATATATTGACAACGAACGGCGCAACATGGTCCAGGCAGCGTAAGATCATCACCAGTGTTATCAATGAGCGTGTTTCTAAGGTCATTTTTGGCGAAAGCCTGAAGCACACGTCCGGAATGATGGGTGAGGTCTTCGATCAGGTTGATGGCAATGTTGCGGAGACCACAGAGGTCTTCAATATGATGTAGGCGAAAGGTGTACCCCAGACAAGCTTGTACGGAACTAATATCGGAGCAGGAAGAAGATCACCATCAATGTCCTTGCCGGCGGAGCAATGGGCCAGGATGTTACCTGGAACAGCGATCGGGACGACAGGCCTCGTCCAGGATATAAGATGACCTATATGCAGTCGTGTAAGACTGTCATCGAGGCTGTCGCGGGCCCGATCATCTTACCGATTTGGTTCCTCAAGGGCTACCCAAGCTTCCTACCTGGACACAAGTTCATCAGCGAGCTCGGCGTCGCAGTTGAAGAGTTCCCTGCTCATACCAAACATCTCATGCAAATGGAGACGGAGCGAGCGGAGCGTGGGAGCGGCCAAACACGCAGCAATATTGCTAGCCAATTGTTGCGTGCCAATCGAGGCGATGACAAGTCTAATGCTTCATTGACTGATGAGGAGCTCATAGGTAATTTGTTCGGTGAGTGAATTGTCTTTTGAACATCATCAAGCTCTGTCGCTAATCACATCCCCAGTTGTCTCTGCAGCAGGCTTTGATACAACAGCGAATACTCTTTCTTACGCGCTGGCCTTACTGTGCCGGTACCCTGAGGTTCAGGATTGGATGTTCGAAGAGGTTGACGAGCTTCTCTCTGACGACATGGACGACGATCTCGACTATGTGGCGATCTTCCCGCGCGTTGTCCGGATTATGGCGATCATGCTCGAGACGTTGCGACTCTTTGTCCCCGTCGTCCACTTGGCCAAGGAGACGAGTGTACCGCAGATGATCGAGACTTCAGCTGGAACCCTTCGTGCACCTGCCGGCTGCACTATGTACGTCGATGTAGTGGGCTTGCACCTGATTCCTGAGATCTGGCGTAATCTGAACCTGTCAGACAAGGGAACCGAAGCCCGAAAGACCGTGGGTGTCGACGATGGCAGTGCTCTGGCGGACGAACATGTCTTTCGTCCCACCCGATGGATCAATCCTCCTGAATCAGCGCAATCTCTGTATCAACCACCCCGTGGCTGCTACATGCCATGGTCGGGCGGGCCCAGAATTTGTCCGGGCCAGAAGATGGCGCAGGTCGAGTTCACAGCTATCTTCCTTGGCCTCTTTCGTCGACATCGCATTGAGGCTGTTCCTCTGCACAAGGATGGTGCGGAGGAGACAGTGTCCGAGAGGAATCTTCGACTTGATGCACTCATGAAGGACAGCGTCAGCTTGTTGACACTTCAAATGCAGGGCGTATACCACGCTTCTGAAGGTACCGGAGGCTCTACTAAAGGTGTCAATGTGCGGATAAGCAAGAGGCGGTAGAAGACTAGCTGTCCAGAATGAGACGGTTCCGGCTTCGGTGATGGGGGTTGTACAAGGATGATAATTCATGTCGTCGAGCCGTATGTGAAATCGAGCTACTCAGCATGTTGAGCCGCTCGAATGCTGTGCACTGGACAGTGTTTCTCCCGCTTTTATGGCTGCCGTTCCTACACTGCCATGCGCTCTGCTGTGGACGCGAATCGACGCTATTGAGGCCGTCAAGAACCACGACCTCTTCGCTGTCTATACCAATGTAGATACTACGCTCGGGTACCTCTCCAAGGCAACTTGAACACGCAGTCACTATCGTGGGTTCGATGATCTGCGTTCAAGGCGACTTGCTGCACACGTGAGACGACTGAAGTCTGATCGTCGCGAGATTCAATTCTGTGCGGAAAGCGAGATACTACCTACTGCACATACTGACAACGTATCAACATCCGAGAAAGCGGCTTTTAGATTCGGTAGGATGCCGTACTCTGTGAAAACCACTGATCTATTACTTCTTGTTCCACTCGCCTTCCTTTACCCTTGCGCAGAGCTTCTCCAATACCGCTGCGCTCCACTCAAAGTCTTCCTCGACGAGGTATACCTGAGCACTCAGTCTTACCCACCATGAATCGCCGTGCACTAAGAAAGCCATGAACGTGTCGTACTCTTCGACGAGGACTCTGCTCATCCACTGCGCAATCGTGACTGCGGTAGCAAAGTCTCCGGCAGCGTCTCGCTGATAGTCAAGCGGTAACCGTACGTTGTTGAAGAAGCACTTCGTGAGGGTACGCTCGTCGTTGTCCAGAATATCGGTGCCAAGCTTCGTCGACACTAGTTTGCCAGCCTTCTGCGCCAGGTAGTCAAGATATCCACAGATGGCATCCTCGCCGTGCTTGCCTTGCCAAGTCAGCTTCTTTCGCCACTCGATCGCAGCAGGCACACATAGATACGGCGAATTATCCAAGGTTCCGGCGAATTTGTAGTTCTCGACGTACGCGCTGTTCTTGCCCGGCGGCAGAGGATTGATCTGAGCAGCTGATCCATCTCCCGTGGGCTGAGGGACGAACCCATGCGAAGTAGGTAACGTCGAACGCATGAGGTGCTGATTGCGCACCGGGACATAGAACAGTGCGCAGCCTCGGGGCACGAAGAGCCACTTGTGAAGATTCGTAACATAGGCATCTGGGTCGAGCTTGCCGAGATCGATAGGTATACCACCAACGCTGTGCGCGGCGTCGACGAGGCTGAAGATGCCATGGTCCTTGCACAAGGCAGTGAGTCGCTCGAAGGGCATTCGTACGCCAGGCAGTGAGGCTATGGTGTCATAGATTGCGAGTCTGGGGTTCTTGCCTTGTGCTTTGATGTCCTTGATGACATCTTCGAACGCAGAACAGAGAGCATCATCGGAGGCTGGGTAAGTGTACTCCACTTGTTTCGATTCAGCTGGCGTTGTCTCGGTGATGTAGCTGATTGTTTTGCCACAAGCCCCTCGTTGAAAGTTAGCTAAAGTCTGATGCGTTATCGTCGAGGGAGCATACCGTATATGGTGGCAAAATAGATGATCACGTCGCCTGGCTTGAATACCAGGTTTCTCAACACAATGTTGATCCCAGTGGTTGCATTACTGATCAGTACACAAGCATCAACAGGGGCGTGTACGAAGTCAGCGATGGCCTCTCGCGACTCGTCGAGTAGGCGAGGGTAATCGTATCGGATGAAGGCGTCGGGTCGCTCCTCAGAGAGATCAGCGTATCGATGGAACGTCGACCTGATCGTATTTGGATACGTGCCGAACGACCCTAGTGACACCGGTCAGCCATCAAATTGAAGAGAACTTCGTTCGGTGATGGTCTACCATGATTGAGGTTGCGGTAGCCGTCAGGGAATGCAAAAGCCTTCCTCGCCGCAGCACCACACTCAATGGTGTCGAGCTTTCGAATGTCGTCCAACGGGTCTTTGACTTGCTTCGACGGCCGCAAAGGCATTGGCGTCTCTTTCACCACCATTGTGACTGAAATAACAGTTCAAGTATTGGGAGAAAGGTTGAAACCTCTTACCCAATACATGGGATCGCTGACCTAGTCATAGGAGCTGGGCGATGTTGACTCATCTAAAGTACGTTGTGGGTACGCCCTTCGACAGACGATGGGACCCACGGCAGAAGGCTCGATGTCGTGTTCGAGGTCAGCTCAGTCCAATGATTCACCATACTATACTTCCATACATCCGCCAATTTAGATGGCACCACTGAGTATACAGTAAAATTGAATGGTCGAATCGGGCAGCTTCGGCATCTCATCAGTAAGCATCGCGGCTTCGCCAGAAACACGCTGTCACACCACAATCGCCAGACTCGATCATGATCCCCATGTACAGGCCTCCATACATCTCTGCACGATATCTCGACCCTTGAGCTCCTATACTGTCCTTGATAATATGAGACCGTCACCTTGAAAAGAACGGTTCGAGTGCAAGGCCAGAGGCGATGTTACAGCATGCTCAAGGACTGACTCTCAGTGAGGCGGTGGACATCATTTAGTTGTCACGGCTTCAATGATTGGTGCTCTAGCGACTGCAGTCGTTTCGATCACCTGCATCAACGCACGTATCCTATAGCCGTAGACATACATCCTCTGCACCCACTGATCGGCCCTTGATATCAAACAGGTTGTTGCGGAGGCAGGGTGTCTTCTAGCACCGGCTGTTCAGGTAGCACCTGCTGGGCTTCTGCAGCATGCTCCTGTGCCGTACCCGCAATTACCTCCTTACCAGATCTCGCATCCTTCAGAGGTTGGACGTACTTTGGGCTGGGTCTCCGCCAGTGCTTGCCCATCCATGTCAACGCAATCGTCTCCACCCCTATCTCACGCTGCTCCTCCCTCCCGGCGCCAGGATACAACGTAGTAGCCCCAAGCCCAGTGAGGCCACGTTCGCCAGCTACAGCATTCCACAAGAATTGCCTGATTCTCCCCTCTCGATCCACCTGCATCACACCGATTGGTGATTTGCTCCGTTGTACGGCCTCAGAGACACCCTTTGTACATGGGTAAGTACTGACCAGCAGCGCCATGACGTGATCACCTTGCCATGCGCTTGGAGCTCCCAAATAGGCTCCTTCGAGCTCCCTTGCCATAGCTGGGGTTGGCTTCGAAGCTTTGCACTGCACAAGAACTTTCAAGATCGTAGACTCATCGGGAAGATGCCACATTCCAAGTAGATCGATGCCAAGGTCATTGCTGCGGCCGGTACGACGCAACGAGAACCCGAATGCTTTCAAAGCTGACGCGACAGTATACTCGTACAGCGTCCCCTTGTATACTGAAGTGATGGTCGAGAGATTCGCTTTCTTGGCGAAGTCCAGAAAAGTCTCCAAGTCGTGATGATTCGGCGAGCCAAAGGCATAAAGATCAGGCTCTTCTGTGTTGACCGATGCCTTCTTGCCTCGCTTTGCCGGAGTCTCACCAGCGGCACGAGCAGCTGCGCCGGCTTCTTTACCTTTGCGTATCGCAACGCTGTGCTTCAGACTCTGTTCCAGCCGCGCCTGTTTGGCAAACAGGCCGAGCAGAGGCTTTGCTTCTTCATCCTTCTTCTTGGGCTGTGCAGCCTTTCTAGGCTCGGCCTTCTTCCGAACGGCGCGTGCTGGCCCTTCAGTCCCCGTAACTGTGGTTGTTTTGGTGCGTGGAAATTGTACGCGGGCAGATGATGCGAAGGTCCTGGTCTGGAATTGTCTCAGGAGACATGTAGTGTCGCCGACATGGCGGCTGAACATGAAGCGAATGAGGCACCTTCACCTCAAACGCGACTCATGAGCAATGATTAAGCAAGCCGCCCACGTCCATGAGCTTATTGGGCAGGCTATGCTGAAGCAGTCCCATGAATACTGATAAGGGGAACTGGCTGCCGCGGAGTCTCGAAGTTCACTTACAACATGCCTACGTGAACGCCTTCAGTACAGCGACTACACACCTCTAAGCCCCAAGAGACCTTCTCGAGCACATCAAGCAGAGAACATCCGTTGGTGGGACCGTAGGCTCACATGGTCGATCTTAGCAAGCCCAGTCAAGGAGATATGCTGTGTGACCTGAGTCCCTGTCGTGACAAGTCGGCATGACAGCTCCACCGGGCTTCTATGCAGACAATGGGGCAAAGCCGGATGGCTTGGCTTTCACTCGGTTGCTCGTAGGATCATACTCCCCTCACTGGTGAAGAAGGATGAAGCTGACGAGAATAACAGTCACAAAGGGACGCTTCGATCAAGATCCCGATCAACTACGTTCCAGTACCAGGTGTCTCACTGACAGCTGCATGCTTCCCCCATGGCCGATATGCTGTCGAGGCCGGGAGCAAGTGCTTCTCCAACCTTCTGGCAGTGGGCTTCCGTAGATTCGAAGTGGACTTATTCTGGGATTCTGGACGGGCGGTGTGGTCCTTGTGTCCTGCCGAGCTGGGCGATACGCCAGATGGAAGCATCTCCAGTCGGACGACCCTGCTGCAGACTCACTCAGCCACGGCTACTCTCGCGAGTGGCCAGCTCAGCGATCAGACTGCCGTCGCATCGCTGAGCACAGCGGCAGCTCTCGCACTTTTACAACCTAGACAGACAAGTGCATTGTCCACTCAGACAGTGGCAATCTCCACGACTCCATCTACCAGAGTGACCGATATCAACAGCTCCACCTCACCGGGCAGTGAAACATCAGCAGCGAGTAGCGTTGCTACAACGCCGTCTGCGTCAAGCCCGACGAATGGTGAGGAGGGTTCGCCACGGGAGGGCGATTACATCTGCTCATCAGATCTTACGTTTGATGCTTTGCTCATTACTCTTAATGGACACCTCGAGAACACTGAAGACAACTTGAACGCTACGACCAAGTACCTGATTCTTAATTTGCATTTGGCGCAACCGGCAGGTAACGCCAATGGCTCTTCATCTGGCTCGCTAGACGAGCAGCCGGATGGCCTTGGTAATCTAATCGCCTCCAACAACTCACAATTTCTGTACACGCCTGAAATCCTTCGAACTCAGCGCGCCAACTTGCTTGCTGCTGGCAGCTGGTTCCAGGTAGCCCCTCGATACGTGCCAACCAGGAGCTACTTCGACATTGACACCAGTGGTGCTGTGGCGTCGTCTGCCGACGGCTGGCCTAGCGAGAGTTTCGTAGAGCTGGCAAATGCGAAGCGCATGATCGTGGCATACGGTCGAGTGGACTCGGACCTCACGGAGTACAACTACACCAGCGATGCCGGTATCTTATTTCCAAGAGGGTACACCGCTGAGACTAGGCAGACGATTGTATCGAGTGCTGGTCTGCTTACACAAGGCTGCTTCTTCGATAGCCAAAATGACACGCTTGAGGCAGCAAATTCATCATGGTCTGTGACAAAAATTGGGGATGCTTCCCAGATCACCTCGTCTTCGAATGACGCACTGCTTACTTCTGCAAACCAACTTGTAGCCTGCGGGATCTCGCCGATCCTCAACACGACATTGCTCAACAGGACTGCTGATCAGGACTACGCACCGTATAAAGTGTACGTACAAAGCACAATTTGGAGCTGGGCCACAGACGAGCCGCGCAATACAAGCAAGACTGGCGACGGGGAGCTGGGTCGTTGCGCTGTCCTGAATGTATCTTCCTCACATTGGCAGACTGAAGACTGCTCAAACAGTCATCACGCAGCATGTCGTATCAGAAATCTACCGTACCAATACTCTATCTCGGATGACAGCGTGTCGTATGAGCGAGCCGAGGAAGCCTGTCCAAAGAATACCAGCTTCACTACGCCTCGTACTGGGCTCGAGAATCGATACCTACTCGCTAGCTTCGAGACCTATCGAGACAGTCAAGGCTCTGCGATCGACGATCCTGCTGATGAGTTACTCTGGATCGATTTCAATGATTTAAGTGCGGAATCTTGTTGGGTGATAGGCGCCAATACCACATGTCCGTACCAAGCCCAAGATCGAGGCTCTGGGAGGACGATTGTTGTGCCGACTGTGGCGGCGGTAATCGTGCTGGTCATTGCTCTGGCTGTCATCGTCATCAAGGTCGCAGCAAACAGGCGCACAACACGAAGAAAGACGAGAAGAGGAGACGATGGTTGG
This sequence comes from Oleoguttula sp. CCFEE 5521, assembly GCA_036872775.1. Lineage (NCBI taxonomy): Eukaryota > Fungi > Ascomycota > Dothideomycetes > Mycosphaerellales > Teratosphaeriaceae > Oleoguttula > Oleoguttula sp. CCFEE 5521. Next base: position 13,232 of record JAVRRP010000113.1, read on the forward strand.
GATTATGAGGGTGTACCTTCATGAACGCGCTAAGCGAAGATGAAGCCTCATGGCAATCGTTCAATGTTGACTATCAATGCTAGCGTGCCACGGTGAAATCAAACGTCTAACAGTGTTAGCACGGAACGGCAGCAGTACTGCATATTCCCCAGACTCATCCTCGTCCTGCAGCAGCCTGACAGACGACCTTCGGTCGTGGTCTCTTGCCAGTCACGCGAGTGACAAAAGGAGCGGATCGCTCAGCGATTCACCGTGAAGGCGAATGCTGATATATGCAGCGCCGCGATAGTATATACGTACCTAAGCTGTCAGCGAGAGTGCGGAACTCTTGAGGAGCTCTCCTAGGCAGCGTCAACATCGATTCGTTATCGCAGTGCAGTCTACACTAGCAGTGTCGACCGCCCAAACTTCTCGAGTGGTCTGCTTCTTTTGTCATTCGCGTGCCAGTGTGGCCGGGCATCACATTGGATACTGCGTAGCGTCGAGTATCTGTAGGGAGTCTCGTGGGAGACTTGCGCCGATGCAGGACACACTGCATGCCGAAGACGTCCTCAGCATAGCTTCGGATACTTTCGCTTGCAGAGGATGTAAGCAGTGACGAGACGCATGAGTGGCCGTTGATTGTTGCTGCGATCCAGGAGACGCCGACGACTTGCTGCGGCAGAGATACCTCTACTTCTCCGCGAGCCTGGAACGCTCTTTCGCTTCCACCGACACACCTACACCACCCAATACAGACGCAATGCCCGGGAGCGAGTCGCCACGAGTCTCAGCTATGATCAAGTTGATGGAACTCTCGAAAGGCGCAGCAGGGAAGCGCTTCGCTGTTACGGCTACAATGACTGAAGCCCAGTCCCTTTGTCAGATTCATGGAGATGCGAGGATATCGGGCGCGCGGAGCAGGAGGACCATGTCATAGAAGACGTAGGTTTTGGCAGTGTGTAGCAACACCAATGATGTGCCGATAGCAGAGACATTTCAAAGTCTATGTAGGACAAACAGTCCGCCGAGGATCGACCGGACCGTTTCGCCGATTGATGATACTCCAAGGGACTGAATCTCATCACGCCACCTCAAAGGGCAATTGCTACATCGGCGGCAAGACCACAAGCACGATCTGAGACATCGTCACGCAGGCCGGATGCGGTCTCGTCCACCGCTTCCACGAGCCTCGGCGTTCACTCCTCCCCATCCCAATACGCTCACCTGCATAGCCTTTCCTGCACAAATCTACACATGTCACGGGCGCCACGCCCAGCCTAGCGGTATCTAAGCGACAAAAGCTACCAAACGCAATCTGGAGCACCGCACGTGGGGGTCGTTGCTAGTGAAAGGCAAGCAACGCAATACCTTGGTCGACTCCACAACGAACCGCGGCACTGCGTCAGACCGAAGGGTCCGAGGGCCGTTGAAGCGTTGCCAGGATCGTCTGCTTGGGTGAAGTTGTTTTTGGGTGCGGGTTTCGCGGTACAGCCGTTGCAGGCGCAACGGTTTTGGTGATATTTCTGGGTGCGGTGGAAATTGCAATGGCTTTTGATGTGGACGTCACCTCTTCGATGGATGGGGAGTGAAGAGAGCGTGCTGAGATTCAAAGCGAGCGAGGAGTGGGCGGCTAAAGCCATGGGAGGCAGGAGTGAGACGAGGTGGTGTGAGGAATCATTGAGGTGGATCTTTGGTCCGCTACTGATCTATGAACGAGCGCTGAAGGGGTATATAGCGAACGAACGATGAGAGCCAATGCTCTCTTGCCTCCCGCATACCCAGGCTAATATACAAAATGGCGACTATCAGGCAATGGTCTCATAGCGTGATGTTTGACAGCTTCATCTTGTCCTTCGGCGATCCCTCAGGAGTGTGTACGGACGGTATCGGTGTACCGTGCAAGACCGGATCGATCTGTAGCATCGACAGTTTGCGAGACATCTGCAGCTTTGGGTCGCCTGACATCCCCGAGATCCGCGGCAACTGCACACTCGGAAGCATTCCACTCTGCTGGTAAAACGCCTGTTGTCGATCTGCGTACGTTGGTGCTTGGAATGGCTGCGGCGCCTGATACACTTGCATGTTCTGTTGCATGCTGCCGGATCGCTGTAGCTCAAAGACCTGAGGCTGAGGTGAAACGAACGCTTCCTGCAGCACTTGTGGTTCCTTGATTGACTCTTCGTACCGCGAGACTTGCATGGTAGGAATGTGCACCTCAGGATTTGGGTAGTACATGTGCTGCGTAGTCATGTTGAGTTGAGGCTGAGGTGCTGGCCGTTGCTCGTTGTGGTGACCAGACAAAGGAGGAAGCTCAATCGGTGAACCATTGTTGTTGTTGCGAGGTGAGCGCATGGACATCGACGACCGATCGCTTACGAGCGACGGAGCGCCGTCCGCTGACATTTGCGAGAATGCTGATGGTGACGGGAGAGGAGTGTCGAATGTCCCAGACAGTCGCTGAACAGGAACATGGGGAGGGAGACCCATGTGTTGTGACCATTGCGCAGTCTGTGGTTGATAAGACATGGGCTGTGCCCATGAAGCTCCGGCCTGCATGATTGACTGATTCGTCTGCGGAAGTCCATGGTGCTGATATGTTGGCTGTTGACTCATCGGATGTTGACTGAGACTACGCTGGCTGATCTGAGGAACCGGGGGCGGTCGAAACATGCCAGGCATCGGTTGCTGCGGGACCATCGACAACTGCTGTGTCGATGAACGAGCTTCGGGGTCTGGTCGACGTTGACCGTTACTTCTTCGTCGACGGTTGATACCACCGTTGAACCAGTTCTTGACTGCATTGTCACTGCGCCCACGAAGACGACGAGCGATCTCAGCCCATCGTTTACCCATCTCTGCAACCATCTGCTCAATGAGCAGACCCTCTTCTGGCGTGATCGGGTCATGATTGAGGTTCGGCTTCAGGTTCTGATGGAATCTCTCCCGACATTGCTTGGGTGACCGGCTGCCAATGATCGACGAGATCCGCACCCAGTTGTGTGCGCCGTGGAGGTTGACAAGATGCAGTAGGTACTGGTCCTCAGTTGCGGACCAAGGGCCTCTCTTGTGTTGAGGCATGTCGATAGTGGTCCTTATGGGTGGTTAATGTGTTCGATGAGTGGTCGATCGTGAGTGATCGGCGTGGTAAGGACAGTGATGTTCGACGTTAGATGTAGACGAGATAATCAACAGGCGTTGCAAAGCAGGTGCGTGACGTGATGGGCCGTTGAAGGGTTTAAGAATCGTGGTCGTTTTGGGGGAAGTGGGCGCTTTGCCAGGACCGCTTTGGGCTTGGACCAGTGCGGAGGATCCAGTCAAGGCGCGAACGTTGCAACGAAACGGAGATTTCGACAGCAGGCTTTGGCAACGATCGGAAAGTCAAATAACTAGGGCTAAGGACTCGGCAGCGTGGATGGGTGGGGCAGCTTGTCGAGCCTAGGGATCGGTCCAGCCAAAGTCGTTGGATATGTGCTGACCAGTGGCTGCTTTTGCAATTGGCGCCAGCAACAATTCGAGCGAGGAGATCACAAGTTCAAGGCAAATGGCGTTGTAGAGCGGGACGGATGAACGACGAGGCGATCGTTGCGCCGGGAACGTTGATATGTAGGTGTACCGGTGCACTGGCGCGGGCAGCGATCAAAGGTGGGGAGGTGAAGTCCCCCCCCCCCCCCCCGCCGGGTTTTATTTCGCACTACGGGGACATGCCCATGTCGATATCGCCTATCGTCACAGTCTAGCATGGGTCGAACTTGGTCGCGTCTCCAAGGAACAGGAGGCCGGAATAGCTGATGTGGTGTGAGCACGACCGCCCACGACCGCTTTACTAGCCTCGCGCGACAGGCACAGAGCAGCGGAGGAATGCGTGATGAACCCCTGGACAAGGCGGGCGTCTTGTGCTTGAACTCCCGGCGATCTCGTCCGTGGCCCTTACAGGCGCATGCTTCCCGAGCGTGACAAGTGCACAACCCCGATTGCGTTAGCGGAATGATCTCCCGCACTGTCGTGTATGCTCCAACCCCAACTCTCGAACCAAACGCAGCAGCTTGCGATGTGCAGTACACGACCCTTCCGACCGTGGTACGACCACTCGTTACGAGGCTCCTCATTCATCGCACCGTGACCTGGCTCAAGGTGCATGTGCGTGGCAACCATAGCTGCATATGGCGCCTTTCCGCGGCTTCGGCCGTTTCGACTCTGCAGTTTCGACAGCCTCGACCCTGTTCAGCTGGCAATCCACTTTCTTCCAATGGCAAGTTCTATCTGTACCAACGCCACATCACCATTAATAGCAGATGTCTCGCAGGACCATGACAGCCGTTTGTTGTGATTTGCGGCCACGGCATTGTGATCTTCGCCATACGGAGACCGTGCGATGAACCTCATTTCGGCACAACAATGCTATGTGGAGTCCTGCACTATTACTAGCAGAGGCGTTGCGCCCTGACGTTGCGCCTTGACAGGCGGGCACGCGTGTATCGACGATCACCCGCGCCGCCGCCGTTGGCTGCCCATGACGGTGGATCCGTGCGGAGACTTTCGGTACATGCTCGATTGGACTTGGGCGTCGCCATGATGCTCATACAATCTCTACCTACGGTCACGCCACGGATACAAAGCACCGATGGTCAGCGAGTAACGACAGCGCTGACAACGACAAGACCCGTCCACGCCATAAAAGGCACAAGACTGCACGACTCGACACTTCTCTGGGGCGTGCGCCGACTGGCCAGGGTGCGATTCCAAATGATAGAAAGGCCCCCACGTTAAGGATGCGGACCGTCAGGGTACCGCTCGTATGGAACGCGCTACTGCTCCAGTGGCGTGGAACCAGCCGGCCGGTCACCGAAGTGAACCCAGCGTGAAGTGCAAAGACTTCTCCAGCATGTGGTGACACTATCTGTAGAAGTTTTGCTAATGATGGCTCGTTGCCGGTGACTCGGATCGCAAACTTGCGAACGCGCAGAAGGAACATGTTGGAAGAATCGTCGTACTGTCTGGAAGCGGTGAGCGAAGCAACAATTCCAAGCAAGGAAAGATGGTGTTGCTAGCAGGAATTCAAAGGTGAGACATATGCTGCAGATGCCCGGTCACCGCCGATCTGCTTTTGTGGCCAACCTCGGCGAAATGCAGTGCATAACTTGAACCGTAATGCTGCCGGTCTTGTTCAGGCTATTTCCCAATGCTCAACAACAGGAGCCGGCAAGATCGGGCGACTTCGACAAGCGTAATCCTGACCGTCCTGCGATCATCAAATGTAAGCCAAGGACCAGATAGAAAACGCCTCCAATGATATGGACAACTATGAAGTCTCAAATACATTGATTGATCAGTCGCAGGAGCATTGCTAATGCCGAGGGAGCGCAACGCTCACATGCCGCACAAACTCAGCTAAGCTCTTTTGGACCACAAGCGAGCACCGCCGTTGGGGATTGGATCTCGAAGTCTCCACTGCGCTGGGTCCGATCCTGATGAACGCATCCTTGCCAGCGTGCTGCAAGTCAGCCCCAAGTGCAGGGAGCTGTTTGCTGTCCACCAATGCTGTGTGACGCCGTGATGATCGGTCCACTGCTGCAGGACTGGCTCGTAATATCTGTGGCCAGTCAGATCGCCGCGGTAGCGAGAATTCAATCTACTTTGCACTCCACCCGCGGCGATCTGACATAACGGTGCCGCTGCTAAAAGAAGATCATCCCCCGCTGGGCCCACTATGATGGCGCTCGGCGTCGCAGCGAATCAGGGTGGTCTCGCCAGGTTACCAGCGTTCCATCGGGGATAATGACTCGGAGACTGACCGAGTGCTGTAAATATGCCACTCCAGACGCCTTCTCTACAGTTGTTGTAGGCATAGGAAAATCGAGGGCAGCACCGGTGTCTCGGGTGCGTGTCCGATTTTCAGGCATCATTGTCATGCCTGATGCGATTGACCGTCGACAAAATGGAACTGTACAGGGCATCGCCGCATCCTGCTGTAGTGTTTACATTGCCATGTCAAGACGAGAAACCTACCCGGGTTTGAGTGATAACAAACGCTCTCAGCCCACACATGGAGCTCGTGATTGAAGTGCGATATCCCTGATCAGTGAGGGCGGTGGTGAGTGTCGGGGTGACTAAGACATCACACGCATGCCCTATATTTGAAGCAGTGGGCACAATGAAACATCGTGCACAGAGTGACAAGTCCGCTTTTCCTGTCGTCTGTAATAATGCGAGCCGGATCCAATACTAACCATGTCTATCTCCTGAACCTCAAGTTTCCTTCCTGGGTATATCTCTCAACCAAATATCGCCTCCCTCGCCCGCTACCCAGCGTCTCCAAGCCTCCTCGTACGCGTCCTCCAGATCACTTGTCCATCTCTTCGTGTCGAACAGTCCACTAGTCCGCCGCGCTTCATACAGCATGCGTCTCAGCTCCACCAGCCGGCCCTGGCCGATTCCTTGACTTCCGGGCGGATACAGAAGAGACTTCCCCAAGGACACGGCCTTCTCTTCATAGTCTTCCTCACTTGTAGCGATGAGCTCTACCGAGGCTTGGTCGCCTTCGGAGTTCTTTGGCAGAGCACCCTTGAGTATGCTGGCAGCCATGCGAGAGCACATCTTATACTCATACCGCGGCAGCGTGAGCAGTGGAGTACCGCTCCAGAGTACATCCGCAGCGGTCGTATGCGCATTGCACTCTGGTGTATCGATGACCAAGTCACAGACTCTAGCTCGCGAAATATGCAAATGCTTAGGCGCGACGTCCGTGAAGATGACTCTGCTCGCTACATCTGGCGTTGCCCACTGCCGAGCTGTGTTCAGCAGATGCGACTCGCCCAGATCAGGAAGCCTCAGAAGCCAGAGAATAGCGTTCGGCACACGCGCTAGGATCCTCAGCCAGGTTCGGAATGTCGTGGGCTCAATCTTGTAGAGCTGGTTGAAGTTCCCGAAGATGACCGCGTCATCAGGTATATTGGGAAACAGCTCCTTTCGCATCGCCCAGCGCCGTGCTTGCTCTTCTGACCAGCTGACATTGGGCTCCTTTGCATCTGGAGCGCTCTGCCGATGATCGCAACAGAAGAATGTGTCGCGGCAGTAGATGATGTTCTCGCCGTAGACCCAGGAACTGTCATAGCCGCCATTGTTGTCATCAGCGAGCTGATCTACCACGTCCACGTTGCGTCGCCAAGGCCGGAGAGTACTCGGAGGTATTGATGTCTCATCAGCAAGCAGGTAGTCACACCATTCCGCCCCAAGCGTGCCAGCAAAACCCATAAACGCCATCTGAATCGGCGCTGGCCTAGCAGCGAAGACCTCATTGCGTGCACCACGTGTGTAACCGTTGAGATTGACGAGGACGTGGATATTGTCTCGGACAATCTGGTTGACCAGCCTCTCCGCAGTCCAGCCGCTGGCATCGCGGAAGTGAGGAGCTTCGTCCTGGATCTGTCTTCGATGGATGGAGTTGTCGCTGGCTGTCGTGGCGTAGCAGTAGGCCTCTACTCGCTTTCTATTGTGCATGCCGAATACTGACTGCATCAAATGCGCCAGTGGATGATTGTTGAAGTCAGATGACACGTAGCCCACGCGCAACTGCGGCGCAGGTGGAAATGGCGGAGGGTAGACCTCCTTTGGCAGCCAAGGTGCGCGCAATGCGCAGACCGATATGCGAAGACCATTCCTCTGCGAGATCAGTCTGATTTGCTTGGCAGACATGGGTGCTGTAAAGGTGTGGAAGGGCAGGACCGTCGGCGCCGTTGGTACAGATAAGTTAGCGGGCAGCTGAGGTCGATCGTAGCTGGCCGCAGTACGGCGCTGCTTGCGGACGTGCGCGTCCTGATACCGGTGCCACGAGATGCGCCGCGTCGCACGCTCAACAAGTCTCGTCAGCCTTGCGCCCTCCCACTTCTGATTATGCCAGGTCTTCAGTACTTGGCGCAAAGACTCCTGCCAACTGACTGCATCGTCCAAAGAGCCATCGAGTATCAAGACCTGCAGCAGCACCTTCTCGAGTATGGCCGGTTGGAGGACTCCGCGACCCCAGCTCTCTCCATCTACCAGCTGTTTCTCCACAATGTCCACAACACGCTTGATCCACCCAGAGCTCGTAGCACCAGGCTGTCTGGCGTCTAGCAGCATGCCGTTGCGATCGACATGCCATCGATCACGTCTGCCACCCTCGTCTGCGATGCCACCTCGCGACTGCCAGCCGCACACCGAGTTCAGCGCGTTTGCAAGACCGCAGACAGCTTCGGCAAAGTCAGGATTGACTTCAACAGCACGTTTGTAAAAGACGATAGCATCACTGATGCGGCCCTTGTCTTTGACAGCGTTCGCGAGATTAGCAAGGGCGATATCAAAGCGGCCGTCACATTTGACGGCACGTTCGTACATCGTGATCGCAGCATCCAGCTGTCCAATATCCTTGAGAAGACTGCCTAGATTAGTGTAGAGATGTGCGTGATGCTGATCAAGTTGCAGGCCGTAATTGTAATACTGCAATGCGAGAGCAATACCGCTTCCTGGCACAACACCTGGCACCTCGACCTTCTGGATTGTATGAGCAGATGGCGCAACCTGCGGCACACCAGCTAAGAGAATGCCGACATTATTCGCAGTCGAGGGAGATGGCTGAAGCGCCAATGATAGGTAGTAGAGGGCCAGGATGTCACGAACACCTGCTTGCAGTGGCGTCACACCAACGGATCGACTCGGGTTCGACATGCCATCTTGAAAGATCTTGGCTAACGACAGGAGAGAGTTGCTTGTTGTTGATATGATCGCTTTGCGCTGCATGCCCGTGGGGCCACCTGGAATGTATCTGAGAAACGGCAGCTCGCCCAGTGCTGGAAAGCAAGCGTTCGCGGTCGACAGAGCTTGCTCTGGTGTGAGCAGGAGAGGATCATGTGAGAGGGCAGCAGACTTTTCCAGTGGTGTATTGTACAGCCGCGCTGTAACAGCTCTGAGTATGTGATCGACAAGCCCCTGTACGTTTGTAAAGTGCCGGCCGACTGCAATGAGAACAGCGTCCTCGAACGCTTTCGCTGCGCCACCATTGTCTCCGACACTGTAGAGCATGTTGCCTTTGGCATGAATCAGGGCGAGAATTCGGCCGTTATCGCTGGGTGGTATGGCAAAGCCGCTTGACCCGAAACCTGGCTCCGAGGCGCCCACGAGGTCTTTCCAATCGGACATGCTTGCATCGCCATCTGCCTCGAAGTCATACGAGATCTTATCAGTTACGTCTGATATTGCAGGTGAGCGGCTCGCGTTCGATACAGAACACTCGCTCCGGCGATCAGACACACTAGGTGTGTCGCTCTTACTGCTGCACCGAAGGCTTCGCTCAACGTGTTCGATGACTCGAATTGCATCACGACTTCTGTGATCGTGACACAGCATGCCCACAAGATGTTCAACAGCCTCGAAGTGACTTGGGGCAGTTTTCACAACTCTGACCCAATGCCGCTCCGCCTCCTGCTTTCTTCCGAGTGCGAGCAAGGCAGCAGCTAGATTCGATAGCGCTTCCAGGTGCTCCGGATCTTGGTCGAGTACTTGCAGGTACCAGCTCTCGGCCTTTCGATAGTCACCCAGGCCGTACGCTAAACAGCCTCCGAGATGCATACCTTCGGTCCACTGCCAGCCAGAGTCCTGACAAAGCTCAGTGATGAATGACAATGCTACTGTAGCACGTGAAGGAGGAGAGTTGTCCTGTGGATGCGGTCTGGGCGGAGGCGAAATCTGGTAGGAGCCAGTCGAACGGCGAAGCGCACGAGGTCGTTCTTCATGCAACTCAGTAGACTGCGGAGAACTCATACGTAGGTAGTCGATGTCACTGTCCGCTGACTTTTCTCCTAGTACTGGAGAGCGCATCGCTGGTGTCTGGGCTTTGGGAGTTTCTGATTCTTCGTCGCAGACCCTGACTCCTTGACTGTTCGATTCATTGCGACCACGCGCTGGGTCGGACGAGCGGCGTGCCCGAGCGGTGACACTGGAGTGGATTGCAGAGCTACGTCTCCGTTGTGGCACAGCGAACGAAGAACGGGTCTGAGACAGTCTCGGTGGCTGGGGAAAGAAGCTTGGGCGATGTGGTACTTGCGGATGCCCGGTGGCGTGTCGCATTGCCTGTTGTTGCCTCTTCGCATGCTGAATAAATGCAAGCAGTTCTCGATACTGTTGTAAAGCCCAGGCAAAAGCCTTGTCTCGTTGGAGGCCCTTAGGTGACTTCGAGCCATATTCTGCAATCGGCCCAGAGGACACATCAGGATTTGCTGTGTACGAGCGCTCGTTACTTGATCTGAGGCGATCCGGATCTTGAGGTGGATACACTGCAACCGGTGGAAGCACATAAGGTACTTGCGACGCAAATACGCCCAGTGGCTTTGCCGGACCTGTAAAGTAGCTCGCACCCAGCATCTCGTGACCTCGCGGATACAGCGGCTGAGACGCATTGTCGAGGCGACTCCCAGCAGATTGCCAACCACTGCTTGAAGAGAAGAAGTGATGTCCGCTAGGCGCGTACTGCCACTGACTGACTGGTTGTGGGTAGTGTCGAGGATCTCGTACGGCTGCAGCCCTGTAGGGAACATATGTGCCATCGTGCCAGTACGGGCCGTACGGACCAGCTCCCTGGCCACCGGACGCAGTGGGTCCAACATAATGGAAGGACGGCTGTACACCGCACGGGATGCTTTGATTGTAGTACGCTTGCGCACTCTGATATTGTTGCATGGGCACTTGCTGGAGCATAGAATCCATAACAGGAAATGACTGTGGTAGATACTGGCTCGGGAATGTAGACCATGCGTTTGTGCTCATCTGACTCAACACAGTCTGCGTGGCACGTTGTCGCTGGAGCTGATGCTCTGAGAATGTCATTCTGACCTGAGCACCATGAGCATACGGCGCGCTGCCTCGACCATACAGCTCATCTCTCGGTCTTTGCTGAGACTTGTAATTCGAGTCTGCCTGGGTTGAGACTTCAAATCCAGCGTTGAGAGTACCATTCGGAGTCTTGCGTCTAAGCGTGTTTTCAGCATGATGCGAGACTTCGCCAAATCCCAGCGAGGGTCCTGTATGGTGGCTTGTTCTAGGACGAGGGAGACTCGATTGCAGCTGTCCTGCTCGATCCGGCATGTTAGGTGCGAAGGGTGGAAGTACATCAGTGGCATTAACAACATGAGCGTATTGCAGCATATTGTCGTCCATGGTGGTTCAAACCTCCCGCTGGATAGGTGTATTTAGCGGTCTCGTAGGCGGTCTCTCTTCACGCCAGGTTCCTCGGCCACGCCAGACAACATCGCGAGCGTGCCTATACTCCGGCTTGCGCTTTGATAGGCCGCTGCAGATATCCTGAAGTTACACGCCAATACTAGTATGCCTTCGCGACACGGCCAAACATTCATAGACCTCCAGCCCGGAGGAAGCGTATCCAATTCAGTCAAGGCGACGTGCGTTGGGACCACAAGGCTGTCACTGTCCGCAAGCTGGAACAAGGAACGCGAACAAGACGTCGTCACCCGTTGGAAGTGGCGCGGGTGTGACCACGAGTCGCAAGAAGATCGTGAGTGCGATCTTTGCCGTCGGGACTCGATATATGTGTGGTCGCGGGTACACGCAATGCCTGCTGCTAGCCGTGCTTTTATCCCAAATGCGCGGCCCAATGAAGTAGTGTATCCCCTTCTCTGCCAGGTGCCTGGGACTCGGAGCAAGCTCTTTCAGACAGGCGTGCGCTGGATGTCTACTGCGCTGCGATTGTGGTCTCGTTCTCAGTGCGACCGCGATGCTAGGTGTCTACCGTGATTTCGAGTAGCGCTACTTGCTTACGATTGCCAGGGAGTACAAGACGAGTGAGAGATGGAATCATTCGACGCGTGAGAAGCGAAGAGTCTCGAGGCATATGGATAGCATATGCAGCTGTCACGCCGCCTCGCAATCTATTGTGGTTCATGGCGCAGCAAAAGTACCGTGCGGCCACGCATTCCTCCACTCACATTCACGTATCAAAGCGTTAAGCTTCTTTCTAGCCCAACGGCCGCAGTAGCGCTCTCCACACACTCAAGCCATTCCTGCGGCCCGGCCGACACCAACCGCTGACATGAAGTCGACAAAGGTTGGCATCATGTTTGGTCCAGCCCGCCGCGTCTGACTACCAGCAGATGGCTGTGCAGCTGTCTGGTTGGCAATTAGCCCCTACAGACTCAAGCGCAAGACATCGCCTGTCGCATCAACGAGACCCAGCGGCATCAACGGCATCAGTTCCGATACATTCTCGCGGGTGCGACGTCCAGGGTTTCGCACGCAGGGCGACCCGCGTGGTGGCTGCACTGGCGCGGCCTTGTCAGCAAGGATCTCGGATCGCGGGAGCGAATGATTGAGCTGGTACTGCATGTCGCATGCTGATCCTCGCCAACATGCACCATCAGTGTGCATCTCACTGCAATATCACGGCAGTGGGTGGGAGTTCAGTCACACTGCAACGAAGCTCGACAGCGAGGAGACAGCTTGGGCTAGAAGTTTTTGCGGAACAACCGAACAAGGCGTTACAAACATGTGTGCATGATCTAGCTATGTACACAACAGCTCAGGCTCTAGAAGTCGATACTCGCTGATGTCACGTCTCACTAGCTGAGTCGGCAGCCGAAATTCTTGCTCAGCGCAACCAATCCAGACTCATCCCATGCAGCAGCGCGCTCCGGAAGAGTTGAGAGATGATGAGCGCATCCGAGATGTTGATACAATTCCGTGAGACCCGGGCCGTTGGCAAAGACATAGAAGCTAGCGAAGCGACTTCTTGCCGCAATGCACAACTCAGTGCCTTTTGGCACGAAGATCAACTGTCCAGCGTGCAAGTCAGCAGCGTTGGAGGTGCCAGCGTGGACTTGAACCTCTCCCTCCACTACCAAGAACGCGTGGTGGACATGCTCGAATGTCAGCCTTCGACTCGAAGATGCAAACAGGCCTGCCCGTAGCTGCGGATGTGACGAGATCTCAATTTGACCGATGGAGAACTTGCCCCCCGATTCCGCGGTAGTGGCCAGAGGTCTGCATACTGTCCCACCAGCGAGGTATGCAGGACCAGTGGCGTTCTTGAGGAAGTATGGCTTCAAAGACCCCGGGAGCTTGCTGTCGCCCTCTTCCCACGACTGAGGCTCGACACCGCGGTGCTGTGGACATGGGACCATGTCGAACTTCTCGGCAGCGGCTTTCAACTTTGGAAGCAGGACTTCGAAGAAGCTGCGGTCGTCCTCTAATGGCCACGTCGCACCGTCATATGGCTCTCCAATGAACCGAAAAAACTCCTCCCATCCACCTGGCATAATGAGACCGACCATTTCGGAGTGTGGGCCAACTATCTGGTATTGATGTATTGTACCCTAATCGATTAGTGGTAGCTCAAGAGCTTTCCCCCCGGACAAGACTCACTGGAGGCACGCTCGCGAAGTCTCCAGCACTGAGTGTACGGCACTGATCATCGGCCCATACGTTGATCTGGCCCTTCAGGCACAAGAACACATCGTGAGCTTCTCTGTGGTAATGGAAGCCGATCGGATCACCTTGGCTGCCTCCAGAACCAACGACAGCAAACGCATCGTCGCTCTCCTTGCCAGTCACAAGCAGTCTAGTTGCGGATTTTGACAAAGGGATGTATATAATTTCTCCTTCTTGGCTCGAGATGATGTACGGCTCCAACGAGGTTCCAATCGGGCGAGCAACAGTCTCGATCATCGACATCTTGGCGCTATAGGAGAAGGTTTCGAAGATCGGACACCAATCTGAGAAGTAAGGTACAGCAGCAGTCGGTCGTAAATGTCATGGGTGTGCCATGAGAACAGCCAGACCACCGGATGTTTCCTCATCCACCTCTCCCGAGATCCATACCTGCACACCAATGTTAGGGCTCGGAGTGAGAACGGCCGAGTATCTCGCTAGTCGGCGTATGCCGACAGGACTTGCTACTACGCGATGATTTCCCAGGCATTCGTTCTGGCTCTGGCATGATGTGGCGGGGATGTCAAAGTCACGTTTTGGTTCGAGCCTGGCGGGGTATTGAAAGTCAATTAAAACCCCACCAAATGCTCCGTCCATGTCGGCATCAGCAATTGCCGACATCATCCTTGGCATCGAGACAAACATCGCTTTGCCGATCTACGCATATTGGGCACATTCAAACACCATGACGGGAACCCCAGAGAAATTGCCGTGGTATCTAGGCGTATTCGATGCGCACTGTCATCCAACGGACACTCTCGCAAGCCTGCAGACGATACCAAGCATGCGCGCGAAGGTGCTGACCGTCATGGCCACTCGAGCTGAGGACCAGTACTTAGTAGCGGACGCGGCTGCCATAATGGGTGTGCGGGATGCAGATGTCTATGATGAAGATGAGAGATGGAGGTAGGTCAGCAGTAGGTAAGACTGCATCTTAGTCACACGCGGGCAGAGTCCTGACCGAGACAGTAATGAACATAAAATCATACCAGCATTTGGCTGGCATCCGTGGTTCTCGCATCAGATAATTGATGATCACACTACCTCCAAAATCGTCTCACTGACTCAAGACGAGAAGATCGACCACTACCAGCGAGTGCTAAACCCCAGTCCAGAGGACCGCGAGTTCATGCTCTCTTTGCCTGATCCGTTGCCACTCTCGTCTTTCATAGAACAGACCCGACGCTATCTCGAGCAGTATCCGCTGGCGCTGATTGGCGAGGTCGGTCTGGACAAGTCCTGTCGCATTCCAATACCGTCCTCAGATGAACATCATCGCGATCGCGCTGCCGACGTCACGCCTGGCGGGCGCGAGGGCAGGCGACTTACGCCTTACAGAGTGAACATGAGCCATCAGCAGCTTGTGTTGGTCGCTCAGCTTCGGCTTGCGGGGGAGATGCAGCGCGCTGTTTCGTGTCACGGCGTGCAGGCGCATGGCGTGCTCTTTGACACTCTTGCGTCGACTTGGAAGGGCTACGAGCAGCGGAAACTGTCGAAGAAAGAACGAAAGGTGCAAGCGGCTCGAGCTGCTGATTGTCCTGATGACGAAGACGCTGGTACGGGTGGTGCGAAGCCATATCCGCCCCGGTTATGTCTACACTCTTTCTCAGGCACGGCCGAGACAGTAAAGCAGTATCTCGTGCCTTCGATTCCTTGCGACATATACTTCAGCTTCAGCACGACTATCAACGACTGGACTGATGATGGCCAGGGCAAAGTCGAAATGGCGGTGCGAGCTGTTCCCGACGACAGAATACTCATTGAAAGCGATATGGATCGTGCTGGAGGAGATATGGATACTCATTTGGAACAAGTCATCCGCAAAATCTGTGCTGTGAAACAGTGGGATCTAGAAGCGGGAGTGAAGCAGCTTGGAAACAATTGGATGCGCTTCGTTGGGCTGAGCACTGCCGATAGGCAGGCGGCGTCGTAGCTCAACAAGCGTAGGTATCAAATGCTGCAGTATCGTCATGAGAAGTCTAGCCTCTAGGCTTCGGTTTAGCACTGAGTTCCGAAGTAGGACGTCGAAGAGGTGAAGGCATGTTCGTGGACAAGCTGAGGTGAAATCACTGCACCATATGTGAATGGTGATCGCGGATGTCCTCTAGCATGATGCTACTAGTATCTTCGCGCGTAGGGCCAACTTACCAGACACGCTCAGCACACTCTCTGGGATTCGATACACCGCAAGTAGCCCTGTCGCTGCTCTCCTTGTGCTGCTTACCATGCTCTGTTACACAACCAACAGCATGTCTTCCTGTCAGGCCATAACGGGTCTGTATGGCCCTCAGTCACCAGCCGTACCTGTCTTCGGGGCCCCAGCTGCCCTTACTGCACTCGCGTCTGCCGTCGATCATGGCTTGGTAGTCCGAAATGCCACATCACCTGGGCTCGTCGAAAGCGAACATGCCTTCCAGATCGCCGTTCAAGCTGTCGTGCAGGACAACACCATCTTCGCGGATCTTGAGCTCGTCTCCGACGGACACCAACACCAACATACATCCTTGCAACATGCGCCCCGTCGACGTCCCCTCTACGTGGACGTTTTCGACATCAACATCTGCGACTTCGACGCTCAGCATGCAGACGAGTGGGTCGTCGCCGGCCATCTCAAGACTCTTCGGAGGCTATCGCAGCTTCGACAAGACCGCGGCGAACGAAAGCCCATCTTCCAGGTCGGCCTGTTGGCCATGAACATGACGCAGGACACGCTTGCACACTTTCTGGCAAGAGTATATGCATCTGACTTGGGTGATGTAACGCATACCATCTGGCTCTACCGATGGATGTATACCGGTAACCACAGTCTGCGTAGAGAGCACTGGCGCGGCTTTGCTGTAGCGGATCATGCCATGCAGTCTGACCTCAGGCCGGCCTTTAGCGACATCCCACATCAGACTATCGCGCCTCCGTATTGGTCTCCTGTCCAGAGACCGTACGAGCCTACGCAGATATCGCGCCAGAAACGAGGGGCAGAACGAGATGAGACCGGACCACAGACGCCGCATGACCGACCTCCCATGCCATACGACCGTCCACCTAAACGCCAGCGTGTTAGCTCTGTCGACCACTGGCACCTCAGCGACGACGAAGTCTTCCAACTTGAACACCATCACATTCAACAGGACGTCATCTTCCGCCTCGCCCACAGCTATAGCAACAAGGAAATCTTCGAGCGTA
>JAVRRP010000114.1:0-29842 GCA_036872775.1 Oleoguttula sp. CCFEE 5521
GCCTGCCTGCACTCTCCCTCCTGCTTGGCAATCTTGGCCTTCATCTCCGCCCTCTCAATGTCCCACGCATTCCGCGCTCTCTCGTGATTGTGCCACCCGATCTGCAGGAACCGCATGACGCCCTGTAATGTGTACTCGGTGCCCTGGGGGTGGGCATGGTGGTCTCCTGGGCCGCCTTGCTGGCCGGGGTGGGGGTTGTAGGCCATGCTCGCGGGAGTGCCTGTCTGATGGCACAATGTGCTGTGAGATTACGCCTGCATCGAGAAGTATGGTCTGACGCCCTGTGCACGTTTGTATGTTGCTCGTGGCTTCACGTGAATGCTGCTGCTGGTGCTGCCGCCGCCGCTGCACCTCCTCCGCTGTCCCTGAGCGACCCCGTTCCACGGCCACCTTTTCGCTTACCGTGTGTTTCGCCCACTTTAAAGCGCTTTCCACTCCTTCCTCGGCGTCTGTAGTACCTCTCGCTCCGATGCTATGCAGTGCGTGTCGTGTATGTCTTCCAATATGTCTCACACGACCCCCAATCCGTCCATCGGGCGTCTTGCTTCCTTTCGCGTGATGGCGCGTGCCCGGGCCGGAACGGGTGACGCCGGAAGTTTACCCGTCAAAAGGTACTTCTTGCCCCCGCTCAACACGAGGAGATTCAGTGCATCTGTCCCGAGGCGGATTACTTGAAAGAGCTCAAGATTGACAAAGCATAGCATACGCCATACTTCAAATGCTTCGTAATAGCCAAGGCATATACCTAGGTAGGGACATTCTCCATTTCTCGTTCTCCTTGAATCTATGAAAACTCCAACACATATACTGCATTGAGCTCCCTCAGCAGCATTCCGATCCCTTCCTTCTCCCGTCTCGCTACAATGCCTCTCAAATCCGACCTCGCCGTCACAGCCTCGAAACTCGACCCTAGCCTCGTGACAGAACAAACCAAGAAATTCAACTCCAACCTCATAGCACTCCAGAAATCCGGTCCAAAATGGTACGAAGTCGGCGCCGCCAAATACCGTCCCATGCGCTGGAACGGCGAGACTCCCTTCCCAGCTCCCAAAGTCCTAGATCGAGGCAACAACATCCCCCTCCCCTCCCGCGACTCTGGTCGCGAAATCCCCTGCCGCGTCTTCACGCCTGAGACCGGACGGGGTAGAGGTGTCTTCTACCACATCCACGGTGGCGGCTGGGTTCTGCAGTCGGAAGCCTTTCAAGATCCCATGCTCGCCCATTACGCGGACTCTACTGGACTTACTGTGGTATCTGTTGGCTACCGCTTAGCGCCAGAGGATCCCTATCCAGGCGGCAACGAGGACTGCTTCGATGTTGGCCAATGGCTCGTCGACAATGCGGAGAAGGAATACGGCGGCGCGTTGCAATATGTCAGTGGCGACTCGGCGGGGGCGCATCTCAGTGTGTGTACGGCGTTCGAGCTCTTACAGACGAGGCCTAAGTTTGCGTTTAGTGGCTTGGTGCTGAATTTTGGGTGCTATGATCTGGCGGGCATGTTGCCGGCGGCGCATTTGTTTGACTTAGGCTTGATTCTGGATAAGGACATTATGGATCAGTGAGTGGCCACTTCCATTCTCAAGACTGATTTAAGATGCTGACATAGATGCAGCTACTTGGATGCATACCTACCAGGCAAGTCTGAGAAGGAGAAAAGAGACCCGAAGATCAGTCCTTTCTTCGCCGACTTGTCGAAGCTGAAGCTGCCGGCTGCACTGTTCACCTGCGGAACGCTCGATCCACTACTGGACGACAGCATCATGTTCTGCACGCGATGGGCCATGGCTGGTGGCGAAGGAGTACTGAAGCTGTATCCCGGTGAGAGAGATAGAATTACTTGATAATGTGGACACCTATGCTGACTGACACTGACAGGCGCACCTCACGGCTTCAACTTCTTTCCCCTCGAGGGTACAGAGCAGACCCAGATCGTGCTGGACGACATCGCCACGTTCGTCAAAGAACACTCTCCCTAGATGCTGCACTCAGAAACAAGCCCTTCGCTCAGCCTCTGTTCTTCCTGATCTGCCTCATCCTCAACGCACTCAGCAACGCCATAACCCTCCACTCCTTGCCCAGATCCCCCTGCGCACCCGCCACGCCACTCCCAAGTGCCCCAAATTTAGCCACAATCGCAGGAAACATCTTAAATTCATCATCCACCCACACCGCCACAATCTCCTTCCCATCTCTCGTCCACCCCGCCGTCCTCCCCTCTCCCCCCTTAGCTGACGAATCCCACCGCTGCGGACCATTCATCCTCACCAATTTCCACCCGCGCGTCGACGTCCCCGTGCCCCATAACGTCGTCGTCTCAGGCCCAGTGGTAGACCGCCACTCGAACTTCTCCACCCCAGTCCCACCCTCCTCTGCTGGACGCACAGCGAGAACAAAACTCCACTGCTCCGGCCCAAACGACTTGTGCACATCCAGCCGCTCGCTGATCGCCGCTAGGCCATCATGGGCAGCTATTGTCAGCGTGCTGCGTTCGCGGAGGGCGTTCTCTGATTTCGTGGACGCGATGGCTGGGGTTCTGGTATCTGCTCCTGCGTGGATTGCGATTGAACCGGTGGATGAGAGGCCGATGTGGTGGTAAGAGGTTAGAACCGGGGGGCTGGAGGGTGGGGAGATCCAGTGCGTTGATGAGCGAGCCCAGCGGGAGTTTTCGGGCGCTCGGGTTACGACGAGTGTTGAGGGGAGGTCGGGGAAAGATGAGGAGGAGGGGGTGGTCTTGATGTCGGCGCCGGAAGGTGGCGTTGTGTGGGATGGGAGCGTGGTATTGGGTTCTTTGTCGGTGAATGGCATCGCGCGCTGTCAGTATGAAGGGGGTAGAACAATATTGAGAGACGTGATCTTACTAGTGGTGTACACTTATATTACGCACGAATACCTAATCGATGCTGCCTTTCGTGCGCACCTGACATAGGCTGCGGAGCTGTATGGACGGC
Organism: Oleoguttula sp. CCFEE 5521; assembly: GCA_036872775.1. NCBI lineage: Eukaryota > Fungi > Ascomycota > Dothideomycetes > Mycosphaerellales > Teratosphaeriaceae > Oleoguttula > Oleoguttula sp. CCFEE 5521. The sequence goes on from JAVRRP010000114.1 coordinate 2,949, forward strand.
TGTGTGTGGTGTGATCAGCCTCCCACACCGCATAGTGATAAGGTACCTGCACTCTGATCTGCCACACTGTTGTGAGGTTCCGAGGCGCAGCTGGATCCTTCTGGCATGCGGCCTGTGAGGTAGCTCGATATGCGGGCTGCACTCGCTTGTGCTTGCGCAACATCGTTCCGAGCCCACGTGCCTAGGAGGTACACTCACCGGTGAGGCTGGGAAGAGAGGCTGTCAACAACGGAACAATGAGGTTCACGGTGCTTCAGTGATGACGCCTCGTGATGAGCATGGATTCATCGGCTGGGCATGATGCTGCAGCCAGTCGGTGTACAATGCTGAAGTGCTGTGAGTGCTGATGCCAATCGTCAACCTCCCAGACAGCTCCTCGTCCACCAGGTTGCTTCGAGAATCACTGCCGTTATGTGTCCCTAAATCTATTTCATTTCCACGCTATGCATCATCTCGCAACGAGCGGTCATCCACCCACAAACGCCATCGCTAACCCAAACCAATCATCATAAACGCTTCACGCGTTCTTCCCCAAACTCTGCAAATTCACGAGCTCGTAATACCTCCCCCTCCGTGCCAACAACTCATTGTGCGTTCCATTCTCCACAATCCTTCCCTCATGAAACACGAAGATCCGATCAGCCTTCTGGATCGTACTGAGTCGATGCGCGACAGCAATTGTAGTGCGTCCCTTCGCAGCTTTATCCAAAGCCGCTTGAACGACTTTCTCAGACTCGGAATCTAAGGCGGATGTAGCTTCGTCGAGGAGCAGGATCTTGGGGTCTCGCAATAGGGCGCGAGCGATAGCGATCCGTTGCTTTTGTCCGCCAGATAGCATACTACCCTTCGATCCAACGACGGTGTTGAAAGCGTCGGGGAGGGAGAGGATGAAGTCGTAGATGTTCGCGTCTTTGCAGGCTTGCACGATAGCCTCCTCGGGGACGTCCTCCTCCTTCGTATCAGCGCCGAGTAAGATATTCTCCCGAATCGTGCCCTGGTACAGTGTCGGCTCTTGCGATACGAGAGCAAGATAGTTCCTGTATTTCGAGACGTTTAAACTGCTGATCTCGTGGCCATCGACGTAGACACCTCCTGCTAGTGGGTCGTAGAAGCGCTCGAGGAGGTTGATGGTCGTGCTCTTGCCGCAGCCGGAAGCGCCGACTAGTGCGACGTACTCGCCTGGCTTGACGTGCAGGTCCAAGCCGCGGAGCACGGGCTGCTCTGGGCGAGTCGGGTAGCGAAAATGCACGTCTCTGAATTCGATGGCGCCTTCAACGTGGTCTAGCTTCGCGCCTTCAGTGCTCCAGGCGTCAATGACCGGTCTTCGCGCGACAAGTGTCTTCAGCTCTTGCGCGGCGTGCTTAGCTTTACCCATATCCGGCGCGAAACTGAAGATCGTACCGGCAGACTGGGAGCCGAAGATGACTGCGGTGAAGCAGAGGAAGAATTGGAAGAGAGTGTATTCCCCAGTCGCAATCAGCGTGCTGCCGTACCAGAAGCCGAGCGCCATGCACAAGAATGCAAGACTTTGGCTACCTGCGTAAAGCGAACTGGAACGTAGGATCGACTTCAGAGAGTTCTTCTGTTGATCCACGAGCTGCTGATGATAATGCTGCCAGACGTCATCTTCCCGCGTGAGCGAAGCGACTGTGCGGATGGCAGAGGTGGCTTCACATGCGTAGGAGGCGGACTTCTCGTAGGCTTTCTTGGCGCGGCCTTGGAAACGAGCAAGCATCCAGAATCGCAAGAAGCCGCAGGCGAGGAGGACAGGGACTGTGGAGATGCAGACGAGGGCGAGCTTCCAGCCGACTGCTAAGGAGACGATGAAGCAGACTGCGAGTGTGGTGCTAACTAGCAGTATCGTTCCGAGCGTCACGCCTGATAGCCCAGCTAGATGCGTCGTTTCTGTGCTGAGGAAGCTGGTTAATGCACCTGCAGTGTTCTCCTCCTTGTCGAAGAAAGAGATGTCCTGCCTCAGCATGTTCCGAAAGCTCTGGTCTCTTGCCCTGAACACAAGTCGCTCACTGCAGTAAGCGAAGGCCACACCTTGTCCGAGAAACGAGATGAGCTGCACGATAGCGAGCATGAAGTACATCCAGCTCCAGAAGTTCGCTTGACTGCGCAGAAACACCAGGTCCGGTGAAGCCAGTGCGACGATAGCTTTGGCGAAGAAGATTGACTGGACTGGATTGCCCCCGCCGCAGATGACTGCCCAGAACACGCCAAAGATCATCCACTTGGCCTCGGGCTTGTTGTATGACAGAACTGTCTTGATGAGAGTGCCGAGCGGATACTTCTTGGCCCGCTCTGACGTACTATCCGCGAGGATCTTGCTCGACACTGACTTGCCAGTCTTCACGCGGCCGAGCTCGAGATCCTCGGGATCAGCTGCATACTGTGGTTCGGCTTTCTCAAGACCTGGAGTCGCCAGGCTGGAGCCGGATTCGTGTAAGGATATCTCGTCAGCTTCCTTCCTTCGCTCTGTCTCTTGCGCGATACGTTGTGCTTCGACGAGATCATAGTAAGCAGATCGCTTCTCCAGTAGTGCGTCATGGGTGCCTTGCTCGACGATCTGCCCGTGAGACATGACCACGATGTTGTCAGCGTGCTTGATGGTGCTCAGTCGATGGGCAATCACGATCGTGGTCCGGCCTTGCGCTGCTTTATCCAGAGCAGCCTGCACTACACCCTCACTCTTGGTGTCAAGTGCTGAAGTAGCCTCATCAAGCAGCAGAATTTTCGGGTCACTGACAGTGGCCCGTGCAATGGCAATGCGCTGCTTCTGCCCGCCGGACAAGAGAAAGCCACGCTCGCCGACGTTCGTGTCGTAGCCCTCTGGTAGTTGCATGATGAAGTCGTGTGCGTTCGCTTCTTGCGCTGCATGCTTCACAAGGTCCATCGCAGCCTCCTCGGATAGATCCTCGTGCTCTGTACCGATCAGACCATGCCGGATGTTCGCGGCGATCGAGATGGCGAAGAGGACCGGCTCCTGCTGGACCAATGATATCTGTTGTCTCAGCCAGCGCAGGTTCAGGCCTTGCACATCGTGTCCGTCGAGGTAGACAGCACCTCCGACAGGGTTGTAGAATCTCTCCACAAGCCCCACGATGGTACTCTTTCCTGATCCGGATGCTCCGACGAGCGCAGTAGTCTTTCCAGCAGGCACGAAAAGGCTGACATCTTCCATTACCACAACCTCAGGTCTCGAAGGGTAGATGTGGCGGATGTTCTTGAGCTCTACATTGCCCTCGACAACCTTCAACACCTCGCCGCTCTCAGCTTTCGGGTCCAATGGACTCGCCCGGTCGATCGTGGCAAAGATCTTGCCTCCAGCTGCCGTAGCAGTGGTGAAAGCGCCGATATTCGGTGCCACATTTCCAAGTGAGAATGCGCCAATCATGACCGCCAGCAACACAGTCAAGACCTCGGAGAGTGTCATTTCCCCAGCAGCAAGGTACCGTGAGCCCATCCAGAACGACAATGAGTAGTTGAGGTACACATACATCATCAAGAAACCGATCATACTACCCATCGTTGCCTTCATCTTGAAGCCGCTTTTCTCGGCCTCGGCGAGATGCTTGCCGTATTGCTTTGCGAGCTTGTCCTGTGTACCGAAAGCCACGGCGTTACGGATGGAGGATATGACTTCCTCGGCCACCGTGCCGCCCTCAGCATACGCGGCGAGAGACTGCTTCTGCCATTTCACAATGAACTTTCCGAGAATGCCGGTGGTGAAGACGATGGCGAAGATTGTCGAGGTCAAGATAAGTGTGAGTTTCCAATACTTGATGAACCCGATCACGTACGCTGCGATGAACGTAGCGATCGCAGTGAGCGTCAAGCCAACTTTCTCGGAAATGCCGTCCTGAATCAGGTTCGTATCGGCCGTGATGCGTGTCGTGATTTCACCTGCTCCTCTGGCGTCGAAATATGCGATGTTCTGCTTGAGTACGGCCGCTAAATACTCCTCACGAACCTTCGAGGCTATGTGCTCGCCCGCATAGATGAATCCGACTGTCGCGATATAGGTCGCGATGAACTCTCCCACAGCGATGTAGACGAAGTAGAGGACCAGCTTGGCCACCTCGCTTGTAAAACCTGAGGTGTCTGGATTTGGGCCATAGAGGTTGGTGAACGTTCCGCTGAGGTTGCCGAAGACGATCGTCATGAGAGGCAACGCTGCGCCTCCGATGATAGCTGCCAGACCGCTCACGTAGAGGATGATTAAATCGCCCTTCGTAGCATATCGGTATAGGCCAAAGTAGGTGACCTTGGTCGGCTTCGTCTCGAGCTGCCGCCGCAGTATCGCTGCCTCATGCTCTGGCAGATGTGCGAAGGCATCTTGTTCCTCCGCTGTCTCCAACTCTCTGATCGACTTTGGTGGTTTCGAGTCGAGTCGGGCCAACTGTGGAGGTATGGGTACTTCGCCTGTAATGTTCGGGAAAGGAGCTTGGCCCAGCTGAGCCTTCTCGTAGTCTGCGACTATCTCCTCTCTGGAATCGTTGCTTGACGAGTCGGAGACGTGCTTCTCGTTGATCTCGGTCTTGGCCATTGCTGCGAGTGCTCCTCCTAGCCTTGCAGGCTGCCTTTTCACACTTTCGGTGTGCTCATATAGCGTGCGACGTTGCAGGTAGCAATATGCCTGAGATCGCTCTTCCACAGGTGTTGCCTGCTGTGAATGCGATCTAAAATATCTCGCGGTGTCACCTGATGCCGAGGTCGTGGTGGATACCGGTCGAGCTCGGTGGTGGAAATAATACAAGCTCACTGAAGATTACGCCTGTGACAAAAGGACAAGATAGCGGGAAGAATAAGAACAAGAGCAGATGAATATACGCACCGTGTGGCTCGGAAGATGTGGTGATTCCTAGCCGCCTCGCCGCCGCCGCGAGCTCGCAGTAGTAGTACGACACCACATGCATCTACCCCGGCTCGTCCACGATCCGAAGTCGTAGATCTCGCTTCGCGTCGCCTCATGCTGTCCCGATGAGGATGTTGTCGAAGCGTGTTCACGTATCATCCCGGTACGTCGCTTGGACGGCAGCGTGGGCAGCCAAGAGTCCGTTGTTGAACACCGCTCGGCCGCTTCTGCTTTGTGTCATGATGAGTCGCGAAGAATCGAAACGGACGCTGCTGCGAACACGCAGTCTGGGAACTCCGTGTCTGAACTCCGTGGCAAACGCTTGGCTCCAGCATCTCGGCCGACGTCGGTACCTGCTACCACCCGAAGACTTCTGAACCTTGGACAGTGACTTCGCCCTCACTACTACACCACTGCTATTCCCTTGTATGTCTCAGCCAGCCAAACGACTGCCCACCTGCGCCGAGCACCCTTGCGTCGACGAGAGGGAGTATCGCGACCAGATGTCGGGCAAGTCGCGCGGATGACGCCGGAGCGACGTGATCAAGAAGTTGAAGAAAAACCTTTCCATCGTACAGTACGATACACATCAAGTGCTGTTGTAGACTTGCAGTCGGTATGCTTGTCAGCCTACAGTACAGTAACATCATGGGCAACTCCTACGGCATGCACATCAGACTACTCATGTTCATCCCTTACTTCCTCAGGTGTATGATGCTTCCTTCGCGTTCTAGCCTTACCTGTTCTTCCCTTTCAGAGTACCATCTTCAATTCAGGCATTATCAGCAATATTTCTGGCTACCACTATGAGCGACCAAATGATTGACGTGAAGATAGATGAGCAGCTCATAAACCATCATGGGTAAAGTCTTTCGTGACAACGTGTCGGGTCGACACTAAAAGACTGACTATCCCGAGCGACCGTCAGGCGCCAGGAGAATCTCATAACCTTCTCCATCGACTCGTACCTCTCTCAGAATCTGGCGAATTCAGCATCTTGATGCCATTCTCTCATACATGCTTGCCTCCACTTTCTTCTCTCTCTGCTTTGTCGGCCTGTGTCTCATGATGCGCAGTCCCAACGCCTGCAGACGCCTAGTTATTTCCTTCTTCGGCATGCTAGTTTTCGTGGCCACCATGACGACACTCGCCTCGCTGTACATCTGGATCTATGTGAGCCTCGAAGCTGGGTGGAGGCCGCCCAAGCCACGGACGTGGCTCACTCTCCTCACTGTCGCCCTGAGTTATATTGTCGAAAGCATGGAAGCCTCGATGAGGCAGAAACAGGTCGAACTCACTACGCCAGAAACGAGAAGTTTCGACTCCACTGAGTTCTCATCGTTCAGGCATCATGTACGGGCGCAGGACAAGCTCAAGCGGGAGTGCGTCAGAATGAAAGTCAGGGATGACGAGGAAAGCTTGACAGTACTCCGAGACGCTCTGCGTGCCTGCATCGCGGGCGTGGAGAAGGAGAGGGTGCAGGTCTGCGAGCGCAGAGAGGAAAAGCAGCGCCTGATTGTGCCTTGATCCTTCCGGTGAGCCAAGGTGATGCAAGATGTAAGGCTACATCCAGCCGATCCATTGTCACTCTCGACCGTCTCGGCCAGTATCCAAGCAGTGACACCGGCCTGATATTAGGCATTTTCTTGTGCGACGGATGCCATGCATGGACACCTGAGACTAACGCACCAAACAGGATCGGGTGTCCCTTGCATCGGGAGCACCGATGAGAGTGCGGATACGTTGGGTAGAAAAGCTGCCCATGTCGCTGGCTGGGTCTCAGCAGATCACCGTTGTCTTCTCATCTTCAGGGCCCAACGCTCCAACCTTACCAAACAATCAACCGTCACTGGATCGTACCATCACTGGCCGCAGGGATGCAAGCAGTCGTAGGGAGCAATGCGAAATGAGATTTGAAGAACAAATGACCGAGTGGATCGATGCGCAGGTAGAAGGGACATGTTGTCAGATTTCGAGACGTTTTGCTGACTCCATCTGGTCGACATCGGGTGCCCGGCAGAACGGGCAGAGTGCCTGCCAACACAAGTGGCAGACCAATGCGTGAACCAGTACCGAACCATACCTCGCAGACAGGGCGAACATCGAGACTCAGCCGCGAGGAACGTCCACCAATGTCTCGTCTGGCCGCTCTGCTACTTTTCCTCGTACCCGCCGTCCTCGCTTTCGCATGTTGGGCCTGGGTAAGCGACTTCACCGAGACAAAGATGGGGCGAGAGGAGTTCTTGCAGTATGGAAACTTGACGGTGGAGGTGCTTACCAAAGCCTACTGCGTCACTGAATCGTACTGTGTCGGACAGCACACTGAAATCCTGTGCAACGGAAAGACGTGTGGGAATTTATAGAACGGCGTTTCGCTGTGTGTGAAGAAGACGATTGCTTGAGATGTACACTTAGCTGCGTATCGACATGCCCATCCCGAGGTTCACCTCATCCCAACGCCGCCGTTCCCTTTTGTCCCACCACCCTAATGCTCCACCGGCTTCGCGGCGTTGATCGCCATACCCTTTGGTGCAAGTACAATGTTCAGCTCCAGCTCTCTTGTCGCCTTACCACCTGGCCCAGTGTGCTCTTTCATGCCCTTCGGAGTCTCCGCTATCGGCTCGAAGTCCACCACCAGATCGTCCTTGACAGTGAAGACAGTGTCGGTTGCGAGCCAAGGGTCGTCCTTGGGGTAGATCTGTGTGATGACTGGCTTGTAGTCGTCGTGTGTGACCTGGTGCTGGATTAGTGCTGTTCTGTAGACTTGTAAGATCATGAAAGGCTTACCATCAGGTGAATGTGCGCCGGCCTCATCGGATGCCGGTCCACGGCCTGCAACAGCGCCCAACTTGGCCCATCCTGCGGCAACGAGTACGCCGTCGGCCTCAAGCAGTACAGCCTGTACTCTCCCTTCTCGTCCGTCTTGAACTTTCCCCTCAAGTTGTTATCGCTCTGGTTCTCCGGGTCCTGGAAGTCGTACTTGCCGTTCGAGCTCGCTTGCCACATGTCGAATGTGACATTTGGAATGGGTTGCTGCGTGACAAGGTCTTTGACGATACCGTGCATGTATGTGACAAGGCCGTTCTTGTGTTCATCCTGGATTATGCTGTCGCCGAGTTGACGCCAGGGTGCGTTGGGCGACCAGAAAGGACCGAGAATGGCAGCAGATGTGGGTGTGTAGGTCGTGTCTTCGGTTTGGACGTAGTTTGCAATTTCAGTCACGAGTCTAGAAAAGGGTCAGATTTGCACTATGATGGCTATGGGGCTTCCGAAGGACAACTCACGATTCCAGCCCAACAATATCGGACAGTCTGTGCATCTCGTTCCGCTTGCCATCTGACTCTGCCCATAGCTTGCCGGTCTCGTTGAAGAATTTCACACCCGCTAGCCACTCCTCAGGTGTGAGGTCGATCTCTCGTGCAAAGTCGTGCAAGTGGCGAATTCCGGCTGCGAAGATCTGCTTGAAGCGAGGACTCGTCTTTGGTCCGCAAGTATCAATGACATGTTGTGTGAAGTCCGGGTCGTACTTGTGCGTGGGATTCTGCGCTCCCTCTGCTGCTGTGGACACCATTGTGGCGGTTGATCAATCGGTGTATCCTGGGTAGAATGCGTAGGAGGAGCTAGAGAGCTTCACAAGATCTTTTCCTCACTGTGAAAGAAGTGAAGTAACTCGCTGGCAGTCAAAAGCAAAGCAATGAGATCACCTTAACGGCAGAGCAGAATGCCCTACCTTATACCTACTCCACCATCGCACTGCGCGTAGCAACGGCATCAGCACTCGGCCTCGAGGACCGGCACTCGACGCGGCTGTGAAGAGCTGGCTGATGACATCGCCGATACATACTTTTTGCTCTTTGCGCGTGGCAAACCACCTGACGCGACTTGCCCCTCCTTTGCGGCTCTGGAAACGCGAATGCAGATGGGAGGCCCCGCACCGGCCGCGGTGGGCTGGTGGGGAATGGGAGGGAGTGAGATTGGAGGACGGAGGTGGAAGTGTCGGATGAACGTTCCGGAGTGGGTGGGAATGACATTTGCCGCGAACGTCACGAGGTTCACCACAATGAACAACCAGTCTTCGGCAGCGATGTCTAGATCATCATGGTCCAGATTGGAGTACTACTTGATGTATCTACGACCCACGACGTATGAGAGATTCAAATGGGCGCGTTGATGTTGAAAGCACTCCAAATGCGCGAGCTACGTTCTGACTGAACTCCACACTGCCCGAGGCATTCGTTGTCACTCTAATCTATGCATCTTGGCTTCCACCTTTCTCAGCAGCACCACCGAAGGCAAGTTTCGAAAGACTGTCAACCACACCAGTCAAACCCTGCTTCTTCGCTGCGACTTGGCTGGGCGTACTCGAGTAGCTAGGCGGAACATCCATCGCCGGATTCTGCGTGAAGAAGCCGCGAGGGCGAAGGAGCCTGCTCGACATATCAGTGACATGATCTCACATGTGAGTGAGGACTCGACTACTTACACAGTCATCGGCTCTGCAGGCATGACGGGGTAGTCCTCGGGTGCTGGGAAGTGCGTCAAGCCAAAAGTGTGCCACAGCACGACATCGGTGTTGACCAGACTACCGTTTGGATCTGCAGCGATCCATGCCGGCAGGCCTTGCGAGGGCTCGCCTGACGTCTGAGGCACGTGGCGGCCAGCAGGGTGGATCTGCTCGTCCGAGTCTGCAAACAATCAGCTCCTCGCACACCGCAAAGCACACTCAGCATCTCGACCGAAAAGACATACACTTCGTAACATGCACAGCATGCCTCGCAAACCCTGCCCTCTTCCACACCAAACTCCCCTCCTTCGGCAATAGCTTCGGAACCTCCCGACTAACCAACTTATACCCCACCGGCTTCTTGCTATAAGCATTTATCTTGCCATCATTAGCCATCTCCCAAGTCCTACTACTCGCACCATCATAATCGCTCATACCCTCCTTCATAGTCTCCACCTTCGTCTTCTTAGCGTAGAAAGCGTTACCGTAGAAGTTCTCTTCGCTGCCGACAGGGGCGTCTGCCGCAACGGCGTCGACGATGGAGATGGTGTTGTTGGGACCGTCGATGTTGGGATCTACACGCAGACAGAAGAGATGTTGGTGGTTGTGGGCGTTGACGCCGGGGTAGACTTCTGTGCCCCAAGGCGCGGCACTCTCGCCTGGGTTGAGGGCGTAGGTGTTCAGGATGCCAGTCAGCTTGATCTCGAGCTGAATTGTGCCGTCTTGATGCAGGATCCAGTAGACGCAGTACTCGTAGTTCGCTGCTGTGAAGATTTGCGATATAAGCAGCTTGCGCGCGCGAGTGACGGTTGTGCTATTGTCGCGGAAGTCGGTGTGCTTGAATAAGATGCCCGCGTCTTCTTCGTGTATGCAAATGGCGTTCTTTATCGTTTGCGGATCGCCATATCGAGATACAAAGGCGGCATCGAGATAGTGAATAGCGCCTTTGCAGTCGCAGCCGAGGGACAGAGAGTTGGTCATGTACCCGCCGCCGTACTCACCCAGATCGAAAGCCAGCTTGCGGTGGTGCGGCCGCTGAGGATTGCAGTATGGGACGACCATCTCGGCTAGCGATATCCGCCAGAAGATCGGCCTGACTGTACCCTTGTCGTTGAAGGTCACGTTCGAGAGTACTATGCCCTCGCGGTAGTTGAAGCCAATATGGCAAGACCAGTTCTGCCATTTGACGATGCGACCTTCCACTGTGAAAGAGACGCCTTCAGGTTGGGAGATGTTGATGGGTTTGAGATCTGTCCTGAAACCTCCTGCGGCTTTGATGGCTTCGGCATGGTAGTTCGTGGGTGGCGCAGTGTTCAGAGGACGGCGGACCTTTGGAATGTCGATATGAACGATTTCCTGCGTGTCGGAGTTGTAAATTGGGCAAAAGTCCAATGGGTATGTGTATTGACTGTCGTCGATATGTGGGCGATAGTACATGAGTGCCTGCTGTAGGCGAACACTGCTGCCGAAGCGTTCGTCGTAGCCGATTGTCCACGGATCGCAGTACACTTTGTGCATGTCCTGCGGAGGTATGCCAACTATACCACACTGCTCAATGACCTTCGCATCTTTTCGAACCACCGTCTCCACGATCTGAAGATCCTCCATGGTGATCAATGGCTGCACTCCCTCTGTAAGATCCCACGTCACGATCTTGCCCGCATTCAAGTCTACGGTGCCATCGAACACTTTGCTTCCTCGCCCAATGGCTACCACATCCGCTACTCGGTGCGGTCGAGGTACAGTCTCGGGCGAGGCGAGGTAGCGCATCATCTCTTCCTTGCGAGGCTCCCATAGTGTGACTGTGTTGAAGAAGACATTTGGGTGCGACTGGCGAACGATCGCAACGGCTGCTGCGATCTCTTCTGTGGACAACGGATCGAAGGGATGGGGTGGATTGGTCTGTCCTGTGAGGTGAGAAGCCACCTGCTGAAGTCGTTCGAGCACCATATTGACTGTATTGCTTCCCGACGTCGATGCTGGAGCCAGAATAAGATCGACTGTGAGTTAAGAAATAGGAGAAAGACGGATACTGTACCTATGTCGACTGCGCGGCAGACATGAGACGATCTTCAAAGGCGGCGCGACCTTGATCCGATACTGCAGCACTTGTCACTGCTCTTATCAACAAGGCATGACAAGAGAGAACTCGAGAGCTCTCCATGATCTGCCACCGCCCCGCGTCGGGTGCGCTTACCGGATTGGACGTGCTGCCAAGCCATTGAACCTCATGTCGACGTTTGGCGAGAGCCAGAGGACTTTATCATGTGGTCATGGCCGTTGACCCTTGGACATTGGTGACATGTGGTGGCACCGCAATCGCATCAGCAAAGCACGAGACATGTCGTGCTCAAATTTCTTTCACGCGCACTCATAAGCGCATGGTGGGAGCGCGAAAATTTGGAAGCACGCCAGCAGTGATCAAGTAGGAAAGAGCACTCAGACTGCAGCATGCCTCGCCGGAACAAGTCCCTGGCCGCTGGTCGTCCACCAACTGCGCAGTCAACCAGAGCGTCACTCTCCTCGCAAGCTACGCGTACCCTGATACGAACTCACCATGCTCTGCACAAGCAACTCACAGCCGCGAAAGCCCAAGGTGATGAGACCAAGTCAAGTGAGATCCAAGCCAAGATCGACTCTCTGGGCGGACTCGAGCGCTACCAGCAAGCCAGTATCCAAGGTCAATCGACCGAAAGGGGAGGCGACTCGTCGATCGTACTGATCAAATTTCTCGAAGCCGTTTTGCCAGACTTGGAGGAATGGACTACAACGATCAAGCTTCTCGAAGTCGGCGCACTATCCGTCGATAATGCGTGCTCGAAGTCGAAGCTCTTTGCCGTACAGCGTATAGACCTGAATTCACAGGCTGAAGGGATCTTGCAGCAAGACTTCATGGAGCGACCGCTCCCTGCGAATCGGGACGAGAAGTTCGACATCATCTCGCTTTCGCTCGTGCTGAACTATGTGCCCGACAACGTGCAACGAGGCGAGATGCTACGGCGGATCCGTTCCTTTCTGCAACACCAAGGCAAAGACGGGGATATTCTGCCCGCGCTTTTTCTCGTTCTACCCGCTGCATGCGTGACGAACTCTCGTTATTTCGACGATGCGACGCTTTACAACATCATGACCAGTCTGGGCTATGTAGAAGTCAAGCGCAAGCAGACTGCGAAGCTTGCATACTATCTGTTCCACCTTACTGCAGACTTGCCTCTGTCTGGGAATGCAGCGTATGGGAAGAAGGAGATTCGGTCAGGCGCAACGAGGAACAACTTCAGTGTCGCATTGAAGTCGGCGCCACAGCCATCGGCACCAGGATGAGAGCAATTTGGAGAGAAACTCTCACCTCATCGAAGCTGAAGTTTTATGATTTGCGAATTATCTGGACACACTGTTTGACGCTGCACCGCGCCTGCTACGGGTTCTCGTGAAGACATCTCGCACAAGCATTTTCGCCATTTCAGGCTCTCGGTCCACCGTACCCGTGAGCACCGCCAGGCGGTCCTCCAAATCTTCCAGCTTCAGGACGATGACCTGCCGCTGGTCGTAAGCCATTGATGGCGTCCGCACTCGTGCTTTCGGGGGCACTCGCTGTTGTCGAGACTGTCGAGGACAATTCGGGGTAGATGACATCTAAAGGTGACGGCCAAGGCGCAGCCGGAACACTGAAAGCCGTAGTCGCAGCGGCGGGTATGGAGGTCCTGACGGTCCAAGGCGTCGGAAAGGGGGCCGGTGCGAGAAAGGAAGTCGAATGAGTTGGCGCGAGCGTCTCCGATGTCGCTACACTGCTGTGTACCGGTCCAGCAGCAGTGCGGAGTATATAGACTAACTGACTACTGTCCGAAGACCCCGGTCCTTTGAATGACCATGAGCTGAATTGCCCACACGTGTACGGATCATAGCTTGTAGCCACGCATCCAGCCGTCTTGTCGCAGGATGTCAGACAATGGTCAAGCGAGAGCGTTTCACCTGGATGGCGCGGGAGCAGGTAGTCGACTGGCTCGCAGGTGACGTCGCAGTCTAGGGCGTATGTCGAGCCGTTAGTCACTGCATGCCAGTTTCCGTCACACTCCGGGCAAGTCATAGCGGCGACGTTACACTCGCTAGTCGGTGTCGACAGCGCCGCTGTTGTCGCCGTCGCAGTAACACTCATACTCGTCATCGTTGCCGCCCCTACTCCCACATCTCCCTCATCTTCCTCCGGCACCAACACCAAGAACCCAACATCCTCTTCCACCTCCCCATCCATACTCCCCTGACACAAATCACAATGCCCATGATCATACACAGCCGCCACACACTCCTCCTCATTATCACACCGATTCATACAAACATTCATACTAGCCGTCCCGTACGCGCCCACCAACTTGTCGCAGATCGGCCGGAAATTGCACTGTAGTCTGTACGTTGTGTTCTGCGTGTCTAAAATCCTGAGGCCATCGCAGGCCGGGCAGGCGATGGCGGCGGGATTGCAGGTTTCGAAGGACGGGGTGGGCAGGATAGATGTGCGCGTTACTGTGACTGGGCCAGTGGAGTAGGGAAGAGGCGCAGTGGTGATTGGAGGATGGGCGGATGTGAAGGCGTCGGTTGGGTAGGCGGACATGTTGAGCCAGGTTGGTTGCGTGGTGACAGGGGTAAGACTACCGGTGCCTGTCGAGTAGGAAGGCAGTAGTCCGAGACGGATGAAAGCCGTGTAATCCGGGTCTGAGACTGTGCCGTTGATCCTGCCTGTTGCAAGCACACAGCTATCGTCTGCCCATGATGCGCCCACACAGGTGGCATTGCGTTCGTCGCATTGGGAGAGGCAGTAGGCTGCCGAGAGAGGCTCGCTGAGCGCGTAGCGGGAGGTTGAGAGAAGACGCTTGTTGCAGAGGACGCTGTATTGGGTGTTGTGCAGGTCTGTGATAGTTTTGCCGTCGCAGGCGGGACAGGAGAAGGTGGCGAGTGAGCAGGTCGTGTTGGTGGAGTTGGGACTGTAAGGTGTGGGATGAGTGATGTTGGGATATGAAGGCACTGGGAGCGTGCTGTTGGAGCTCCAGGGTGTTGGATGGGGATTGTTCGGGTTCCATGCAGTGGGGTGCGTTGACTTCGTGGCATTCAATGGGCCACTGATGTACCATGGTGGTAAATTCGAAGAGTTATTCTGCGGTGGATTCGGGCTTGAAATGCCTGTAGCTATGGGACCAGCACTCGAATACGAGGGTGACAAGGTCGAGGCATTGTATTGTGGCGGATTAGGGCTAACTATGCCTGTAGCTCTGGGTCCTGGACTTGGGTGCGTAGTGAAAGGGGCCGAGTAAGTGTTGTTAGCGTACGGAGCTGGTGGCGTTACTGGTCCAGCTGAGACGACAGTATTCGCAGACGCTGCAACAGCGATCACAACGTTGGAAAGTGACGGCTCGGCTACAGCTGAGGATGAGGCTGCAGGTGGGATGTCTCCTGTAGATACATATGCTGTGTAGCCGGAAAGCTTGATCTTGCCGAAGATTTTGCCCACTGCGAGTGAGCAAGCGCCTCTGTCGGTGATGTGTGCACCTGCACAGCCGAGTGTGGAGTCGCAAGCTGTGATGCACTCTAGTGGTGTCAGATCTCCAGATTGCAGAGTGACATGGCTAGCGGTAAGATAGGTCCCGCACAAAACTTGGTAATTAGTATGATCACCACTCTTGATGTTCTGGCTGTCGCAGGCTGGGCGCTCCATGTCGTCGACTGTACATGTCGGGACCAGATCGATCGCTATGGTTTGCATGATGCCATCTTGGGATGTAGTGGTCACCGTCTGAGCTTGTACATGGAAAGAAAGCCGGCTCAAGGCCGCTGCTATAGGAAAGATGTATGAACGCATGATGGCTAGAGTTCGACTGTAGAGAATGGAGGAGACGCTTCGTCGCGACTCGATGATCGACAGAGAAGGGAAGAGAGCAAGTATTTGGCGTACTTATGGCGTCACCTTCAACGCGCTGAGACACGTTCGTACAGCACTGGAATGTGTGAGGTCTTGAGGGAAATGAGAAAATGGCCAACTCAGCTGGATACATGCCAGATCCTCGTATCGCACCAATCCAGGTGGGTTGCGCCAGTACATCGAGCACGCATACATTCAGCTGGTGACTGAGCGACTACATGTACGCTCATGCTGAATTTCTATCACTTCGCAATCGCTATTGCGTCTGGACTCCGTCTGGGCTCGCGGGTTTTTGTTGTTCGATAACCATGCCCACGATCTGAGAGTTGCCCGGTAGACTCCTTAGCCTCGGTATCGGTTGGTGCATCAAGTTGGGCCACACTCAGCAGCATGCAACTCTGGTTGAACGGCCGGGTTCCGATCTAACACGAGCAGGCGAGGGGATTTGCAGGCCCTCGCGATCGTCACGATGTTCCGCACTCGGAGGCGTCGATATCTGTGGCGCCCAGCGGACTATCGCGAATATTTGCACTGTGTCTTCAGTCGGAAAGGATGTCGGAAAGGAGGAAGGTATTGAGGTGGTGAATGAGGTTTCATGAAGTCGCGATGTCTCACTCCAGTCTTGGCGTTGCTCCAGCTAGACTTCACCTCGTCCCGTCATGCGATGCGACTCTGCCACCACCATTGCTACATATAGCTGCCTTAGGACTCTTACGGAAAGGGCGGACCTTGCTAGACTGAGTACTGAGATCACCAGGCATCGTGTGCGCGACCGCGACGAAGTGATACAGTACTCCCATACCCACGACACACACGATGGAGACGCTCAACAAGCTCGCTGGCGTATCCGATGTCACTTCCGCCACCACATCCCGCCCAAAGGATTTTCCTGAGCCACCTCCCATCCCCGAAGACGACACGCACAATCGGCCATCTCGCGCCTCCCTCCCCCTGAATCGCCAGCCCTCCCACAAGTCTTTCCGCTCACGTCGCTCGAACTCAAACATCGCTCCTTCTGCACGCCAAAGTCAGGATGAAGCGCGTCACAGTCACGAGACAGGCAGCGGTGTCAGCGGAGGCGAGGGCAGCGAAGACTTCGAGTGGGGACCGCAGCACCCCTGCTACCCGCACTCCAATCCTCACTGCGCACCTGACAGCGAGGAGTCGAGGAGGACGCGAGTGATTCGCGTGAAGCGCGACTGGCTCGCTAGTGGCGACTTGTACCCGCAGTACGCCAACCTCTACCCGGAGATCCTCGACCCCTGGGTCAGCGACACAGACTTCCGACTTCTCATTGTGGCTCTGAATAAGCGGTTGGAGGCTGTATTCAGTCCCTTTACGACTCGGGCTTGGGTTGATGCTGTGCTTGGGATTGTCACGGGATTTCTGTGGGATGACGCGGGGTTCACTGGGGTGAAGAGAGGGGTGAAGGGCATCGAGGCGTTCGTCGAGGAGTGGAACGAAGGAAAACGGAGAGAAGGCAGTGACGTGCGTTTGGTTCAGTTGAGAAAGACTGGCTTTGTCAGCCTAGACATCGTGGTCCCGGATCCGGGCATTGATGTTGCCGGAGAAGACGAGGAGGACGAAGCTGAGCATTGAGCACGCACGAGGCTCGTCATCATGCATACGCTCCAAGGTGAGGGTGTCAGCAGCTCAGTGGTCCCGTTGTATCGCGTGGACCAAGTCAGATTTTGGCCAGACATCTTCTGATGCCATGGCCGCTAACAACGTTTTGGGACAGGCGAACAACACGTTCACTCCTCACTCTGGCCGATTGCTTGTCAAGAGAATTCACAGCAGTAGTCACGCCGCTGGTACTTACCATGCATGACTACCCAGACGCGACAGAAGTTCGCGCCCGGTCAAGCTTACTCGACAATCCTTTCATACAGAGCCGAGTGGGGAACGTCGTGTAAAGTTGAGATCGAAACGGTTGCTCGCTCGTCAACGAACTTTCTGGGTTGAGCGAAGCGGTGTTGGCAGCCTGATGTGCCTGGCGTGCGAATGACACATTCAATTCATATGTCGTACATGCTTTTGACCATAGCTTATGACTGCGCTACTGGAATACCAAGACCTCCTGTCGAGCACCTCGTCTCGGTGCGGCAGATGGTGACACACACGACAGCTGTGGTCACATCGGCTGAATTTCGCCAACGACGAACGTGTGAGCCCGACGCGATGCTGCATCAACACATGATTGCCTGGCACCTCAGTCGTGCGGGAATACCGCGACACGCTGCGAACCTACAGGATACGCTACGAATTTACGAGGTCGACAATGCGTCTCGCTAGTGACAAGTACCTCGAGCTGAGATGACGAATCGCAATCCATACATCAACGTCACGAAGACCTACGCTCTTGACGAAGCTCGGACAAATGCCGCAGGTACACGAATAAGCCATTCTTGCGCTTCTCGGACAACCAAGATGTCAATGCTTACTGCGTATTGCTTCTGAACTCCAGCGGCAGCGGACTTGTACAGTGCTGCGTCTGTTGAGCGTGAAGCAATGCCGAGTGTAAAGAGTGGCGATCAATGCGTCCGGCGAACAGGAGGTCTCTGAGGGCTCCGCTCGAGCATCATGTTAATTCTATTGCGGAATGCGTACCAAGTATCCGGACTTTGCGCCATCGTTTGGTGCTGTCACACTTCTGGCAATGTACAGTCAAGCCAACCACAGCCTCACACTATTTTGCCGTCCATCAGCCTGCATGATACCTACAGCCGACCGATCCGACCCACTCTACAAAAATGCGATCAGCTCGAGGTTGGGGCAGCGACTTGTTGCAAGCGCTCCACACCAGAGAAGAGCGAATGCCGGTCAAAAGAGAGGCGTTGTTGTGTTGACCATCGCAGAGGTGAAGTGCACAGTCATTCACAGGGCTTTTCTCTTCGCTGCCACTATATATGTCCAATATTGCGCCTCTGCTTATATCCGGCGGCACTGGGGTCCTCTTCGACCCCGTCATGATCGACACGCCATCAACGTTAAGCTCTAATCAGGCACGTACCCCAGGAACCTTGGCAACTCCGATTTTAGACTTACCTAGTCGAGTTCAGCAACAACAGCTGTGCTGTGACTGGACGGTTGTCTCACATAGTGCGGGGATGACAACAAGCGCACAAAGGGCACGAACGGACTTACTTGGATGTGATTCTCCTCCATTGCTGTTCAGATCGAAGACGTGCTTTGCGCCAGGATTGCGAGTGCGGTTCTATAGCTCACGGGAATAGCTCAGATGGACATTAGAATCATGGTCCGATGCAACGATCGCCGTACTCGGTCAGCGGGAGCGCTGCAGACTTGACCGTTTCGTGAGGACTAAGTTCCAAGACGGCGATGATGTCTCGAGTCATCACGCACGGTGCGAAACTGACTCCAGTTGAGTGTAATGTAGCAAGAGACATCGTGATGACCTTCGCGATGGACTTGAAGGTATATAGGTCTGTCGAAAACTTCTTTCTCACCAGCTCTACTGTTTCGCAAGACTGGGAAGCCTCATGTTCACATCGCTACCACCACCAATATGGTTATGTTACACAGCCTCGCCTTCATGGCTGGCACTGCCATTGCCATGCCGCACTTAATGAACGACCCTGTTGCATTGCGAAATGCACGAGACCTCATCGCCCGCCGAGCCGACAAGATCGCGCGCGCCACCAACGATCCGCTCGGCATCAGCAAAGCCCAGACAAATTGCGGTCCGACTCCTTGCGCGACGTTCGATGAAGCGGATCAACACATCACACTGACTGGACAGTACGCTTACGCGTCGCCCGGCGCAGGAGACATCAGAGGGTGAGTCGCTTATGCCTACCATGAAGCCGTCGACCAATGTAGCCTCGTAGACCATGTCCAGGCCTCAACGCCGCTGCCAACCACGGCTATCTGCCTCGCAACGGCATTGCGTCTATCGAACAGACGGTTGCGGGTCTCGGTGCGCTGTACAACCTTGCGCCTGATGCTACTGCCTTTCTCGCCGCGTACGCCATTGCCACTGATGGCAACCTCGCCGAAGGCGTGTGGTCTATTGGTGGTCCGCTACCCACCGATCCCATCTCCGGCGGCCTCCTCGGTACAGGTCAAGGCATAAGCTACTCGCATAATAGCTACGAGGGGGATGCTTCGATTGGTATGCCTTTGCCATAGACCGCTCCCTAGCTAGACGAATGCTGACCAAATCCAGGCCGCAACAACGCCTACCCCAACCACGGCGACGCGCACTCCCTCAACATCACCAAGTTCGAAGCCGTCTACGCCCTGGGCGGACCTGAGGATCGATACACGCTCGACAAGTTCCGCTCTCGCTTCGAAGCCGTGCAAGACGAAAGCATCGCCAACAACCCATACTACTTCACCGGTCTCTTCTCGACAGTCGCAGTCGTACCTGCAGCGTACAACTTTGTCATCGACTTGGTAAGTCCTCGAAGCAGTCGCATGTCCTTTACAGAACAGCACTAACACCCCCTGCCCACCAGATGTCCAACCACTCCGCCGCCGTCCCCTCCGGCTACCTCGACGGCTACAACTTCAAGACCTTCTTCGGTGTTAGCGGCCAGCCCGGCTCCTTCGTCTGGGAGCGCGGCCAGGAGCGTGTGCCCGAGGACTGGGTCCGTTCCACCCAACCCCCATCTAATCTGCCACTGCTAACACGCATCTCAGTACCGCCGCCCATCCTACAACCCCTACGACGTCGCCACAGTCGTTGAGGACCTCGCAATCGGCTACGCCGCGTACCCGAACACGCTTAAGATAGGTGGCAACACTGGCAAGACAAACTAGTTCGTCGGTTTGAATGTGGCAGATCTGAGTGGAGGTGTTTACGTATGTCTTCCCCTCCCCGAGCGCACTACATTCGAACCTTGCTAACGCGCTCCGCAGCACGCCGATACGCTGCTCCAAGAGAACAACTTTGCGTGCTTCGTGTTCCAACTCATGCAGCAAGGGATCCCGGATTTCCTTAACAACGCTATACTTGACTTGGGCACTGTGACGAACTTCATTGACAAGTACATTGGATCCTTCGTCTCTGGTCTCGGTTGCCCGCAGCTTGGACAGTATGATTTGGGGCTGTTTGACCAGTTCCCGGGGTACAAGTATAGCCCTACGGGACCGGCGACGAACTACAAGGAGTAGAGGCGAATACACGATCAGAGCGTCTCGACATTGGCATATTCCCGGCGGGGCATCGCAAGCAGACCGAGGAAGATCGTCAAGCGGTGTATGAAGCCTTAATGACCGAGATCACGAAAAGCAGTTCAATGAGATTTGTATGATACCAAAACACGGTTACATCTCATCTTCATAAATCATTATCGCGTTACACAATCAGCAGCTTGAAAACCTGTTCCTTCTCAGCACCATGCCCTAGCACCCACCTCCGCCTCCGCCACAGCCTCCACCTCCTCCTCCACAACCTCCGCCACCGCCACCACCTCCACATCCGCCACCTGCCGATCCCCCACCGCAGCCTCCAGCCGCACCGCCAGCACAGCTCCCAGCTGCACCAGCACAGCCTCCAGCCGCAACGCCACCACCACAAGTTCCCGCAGCGCATGCTCCCGCCGCTCCAGCGCCGTAAGCCATACACCCTGGCGCCACGGCGTAGTATCCCGGCGTATACGGCATGGCGCCGTAGTATGGTACGTACATGGGCATGTAGACGGGATACCCGTAGGCATCACTGTAGTAGTAGTCGTCTTTCTTCGGTGCGGGTTTGCCCTTCTTCTTCGCGCGGGTACAGGCAGCTTGGTAGGCGGCTTCGAGTTTGGCTGCTTTCTCTTTGGCGAGTTTGTCGTATTTGCCTGACTCGTCTGTGGGGCGAACGGCGTTGTGGGCGGAGATGTGGACGCTTTTCTTGGGGTCTTGGGTCGAGGAATGGAGTTGGTCGGCGACTTGGGCGCTGGAGGTGTTGAAGAGGCGAGAGACGGACGAGGTGGCGCTCTCCCTTACGGACTCGCAATACCAGCAAGTACACTCCGAATAAGGCTCCTTGTACAACTTCTGATAGTACTTCGAAGTCCAAGCAAAAGCATCGTTCAGCTGTGTCTCCGGCACCTTATCATCATGGTCGATGAACTGCCTAGTAACGTTGATAGTATATGCGAAGTACGATGTCGGGTGAAGTTGATGTGTATGCCAAGCAAGATCCACGTCCAGCGTCGGCACTGCCATGTGAAGCGGATCTTTCATGATATCCACAAAGCGCGAGTACTTCGTGATCAGCCTCGACATCGTCGACAGCAGGGCAGGCGAGTGTAGCCAATCGATATTATGCATCTTCTCGATGAAGCTGCCTTGGCGGATCACCGCACCGACAAGATTCAGCGCGAATGGCGAGTCGTTCTCCCAGTATCGCGACATCAGCTTGCGGAAGAGGATCTTCTCGCCGCGCGTGAGAACACCGGATAATGTTGCTCCTTTGGCGACTCTGACATAGCTTGCGTCGTCCATGATGCGCTGCTCGAGCATGTCGCGGATGCCGGTAATGCTGCAATTCTTGCCTGCGCCGCGGAGACGAGGTTTGTCGAGGACGTCTTGGCCGAGACCGAGCTTGAGGAGGTTGTTGATTGTGTTGAAGGAGCTTTTGTGTACTCTGGCTGGGTAGCGCGCAGAGGGCTGTGAGGGAGATTAGGTCAGCTCCCGGTCGGGCAAAAGCATGGACTGTGATCTGGTGGGACATACTTGTATTGGGACGCCATCTGGACTCAGTAAAGTGCCAGGCATTGGTGTGTCATCAGTGATCAAGCTCTTCACATCCCTGCAGAACTTGTCTGCCCGCAAATTGTCGTGAGACATATCAACATTGCAGTGTGTGCAAGCTTGCTTGAAGTCAGGCTCGCAGTAGCCAGTGCCTGCAGTGAAGTCAGTAATAGATCATATGTACAGCGTGAGTACTGTGTCTTACCTCTCTCTAACAGCCTGTCGAGAGCAAGCTCGTATGACATCTCGCCGATGACCATCGGAAACGCAGAAGCCCATTCGTTTTGGTCACACGTCGTCCAGGGCACCTTAGTATCTTTGTGACAGGTCGGACAGCTGACGGTCTTCATCGATGGCCCATCGAGGCAATCACAAGGTAGTCCAGTGAGCTCCTGGAACTCCATCTCGGCATCCTTGGCAGCATACGCAAAGGTCTTTGAGTCGATTCGCTGCACGACAGCGGCCCAAGGGAAGCGCGTATTCCACAGATGCATCTTGCCACCTCTGATGCAATCTTCAAAGTAAGCGCGAGGGTTGAGCATATATGCGTGCCACACCATGAGGACGTCCACAGGCGGCATGTTCGACTCATCGAACACAAGGAGCTCTCGCTTCGAGAACCCAGGCTTGTAGTATGCTCCGCTGTCTCCGTCCTCTGCGTAGGATGTCATCGTCGGAGCGAGACCGGCGGGTGCGATGGCAGTGATCCAGTTCTCAAATCGGTCCACTGCCCGTGCGACGTAGATGGCCCATCGCTTCTCGGCCAGCTTAACGAGAAGTTCGTCGCGCTGGGCATCTGCGGGTAATAGTGCGTTGCTGAGACCGAAAGCGCCATCTGTCTTTCCGACAGTCTGACGAAGTCGATAGAAGCATTCTAGCAGCTTAAGATGCGCGATCGTCTCATCGACTGTGGGCAGCGTATCGGTCGAAGCTGCGTTGAGACTCAGGTTCGAGAAGCCAGCGGTGATGTCTGGTGGTGGGATGGCATCGTCCAGGTCGTATTGCGGAGGCTGCTGGTTCTCGGCGTAGGTAGGCGGAGCTGGTGGCGGGCTAGGGCGACCTTTGGCTTCTGCTTCGGCGAGGGCTTCTTTCTCTTTGTCGGCGTAGCGTGACAGGACTCTGCTTAGTCGCGAGGGCATGATGGCGGAGTAGCTGGCGAATAGCGAAGAAAGGCGATGGCGCAGTCGATGTTCTGGCCTTCGCAGGCGTTGGACTCAATGGATTACAGTCAAGGTCAATGAAATGTGAGGTCGTTGATGAACTACGGTGAAGCGAAGAATGTCAGGAGTGTAGTGCGAAGGGTTGACCGTCAAAGGCATAACATGATGGTCAATACATCTCATATGGACCTCTCCCCACAGCCACCATAGCGAGCACCACCTCCCGCGCGACTATCATCCTTCACAAGGTCAGCTCCTGCGCAATAGCGCAGTGATGTGCAGCGCGGCACAGCCTTCCGATCACAAGGTGCTTCTAGCCGCCTTCTAGCGCCAGTCAAGCCCCAGTCAATGGCCTCGCTTAGCGTGCTAAGCCTCAAATCGAAGCATGTCTTGTGCCGAGTATGCCTCAGGTTGCTACAATGGAATCCTGTTGCCTAACGAGTAGGAACGGTGTCGGGACGCCATAGGGCTGCCAAGGAGAGGTTACTGGGAGCATACTGTGGGATCACGCTTGCAAGTGCGATTAAGCACCAGTGCAACGAGAGGAAATTCGGAAGCCTAGAACGTCATGGCATTGGGCGACACAGATCCATCACGTGCAGGTATCTGTATGGTGTGACGCTCCATGAACTCTCCTGTGAGATGTACACGGCTGAACAGCCCCCTTCATCGTCATCGCCAATATGCTGGATTGTGCTGCTTGCTCGACGCCTCTCGCAGTCGTCTTCGAAGCACCACGATCATCTGAGTACTTGAACGTGACAAAGTCGAAGTGTGCTGTTCATCATTTGCGCATCGGTCTAAACGGCCGCCTGCACTCTCTGCATGCGATCTGGCCGTGCATCTCCTCCGACTGTCATCATCACCGATAATAACCGCATCTGCACGTTTCTGGCGATTCGCAGATAGCTCCGCATTGGCGGAGAAAGATGTGTGAAGCGACGTAGCAGCGACTTAGACAGATCGTCGTGCCGGGGGCCAATAACCCTGCATCGCGCCAATATCGCTGCCTAGTCAAACCTGTCGTGCGATCGTGCACCACTCTAGCATGAACACTCGTGGATGACTCGGGCCGGCAGATGCCCACAGCTGATGCTGATGCGGCGTAGCGATGAGTAGCCATCAATACTCATAGCTGCTTGCCCATAAACTTCCTCTTCTGGAAACTTAACCACCACTGTGAAGTAGTCAGTACTTACAGCTCGTGTGCAGCCATGTCCCTCAATCTGCTAGCGTGAACTCAACGTCAGGCGGACTCACCTTGCTGGGCACCCCGCTCCCATCCGCGAATACCCTATCCAGCAGCCTGCGTGCCAACTCCTGCCGCACCTGCATCAGATACTGCCTCAACACCTCCGCCTCATTCCTATCTGCAGGTGCCTCATACGCCTGATTGAGGGGGAATCCTGCATCACCCGGGATCGCAAAGTTGCTATCAAGCGCCACGTTCATGACCGCCTTCTCTGCCTCCCGTCGTGCAATGCCAGGCTTGATCTTGCCCAGAATCTCACTGACGTAGAGGATGCCATAGATGAGCACGCGGTCTGCGGGTCCCTTGATCTCGAAGTTGCGGAAGAACGTGTTTGCGCGGAAGAGGGAGAGGATCTCGTCTAAGGGATCGTAGGAAGGGGAGTCGGCTGTGAGGGTTTGTTCTTCGGCTGGTGGAACTGCGGGGAGTTGTTGAGCGGGACCTCGCGTGCGGGTGCGGAGGGGCAGGAGGGCGAAGTTGCCGATCGTTTGTTGATTTGGCTCGTCCAGGAAGACAGAGTGGTAGGCAGGCATGGTGGGCGGTGTTGAGGTGGTGAAGGGCAGCACTGAGCGAGAGCCTAGCCTAGGAGCACTCCCTCTGTTCAGTGGGTTGTATTGTAGAGCGTGTACGAAGCAGTAAGTGGTCGCACGATAGCTGCATGTAGAGGCCTACAATCAGTGACAACCTCGAAAGCTGACGCAGCGAGATGAGGGACATTGGACGGAGAAACATATGGCCGAGGCTAAAGTGCAACGCGTGAAGACGACGCGTGCTTGGTGGACTCCACGATTTGAACCATACGACCATTGCGGATCATATATCGCCACCCACAGCCTCGCACTCATGTCCGACTCAGAAGATGGTATGGACATCGACGTCCCCACTACATCGAACGATGTTCACTTCTCCAGCGCGAGCAATGCCAAAGGCAAACGCTCCGCTGCAAACCTCCCAGTCGAGATCGAGGACAACCTACCATGGGTGGAGAAGTACCGCCCTGCCTCGCTATCAGACGTCAGTGGCCACCAGGATATCCTCGCCACGATCAACAAGTTCGTGGATGCGAACCGGCTACCGCATCTGCTACTCTATGGCCCTCCAGGAACAGGCAAGACCTCCACAGTCCTCGCTCTAGCAAGAAAGATCTACGGCAATAAGAACATGCGACAGATGGTGCTGGAGCTGAACGCCAGTGACGATCGCGGCATTGATGTCGTCCGCGAACAGATCAAAACCTTCTCCTCCACAAAGCAGATCTTCGCGGGCAGCTTTGACAAATCAGATACCAGCAATATGGCAGGCTATAAGCTTATCATTCTGGACGAAGCCGATGCCATGACCTCCACAGCTCAGATGGCATTGCGAAGGATTATGGAGAAGTATACAGCCAACACACGCTTTTGCATTATTGCGAACTATACACATAAGCTCTCGCCTGCATTGCTGTCGAGATGTACGCGCTTCCGATTCTCGCCGCTCAAAGAAAAGGATATTCGGGTACTGGTCGACAAAGTCATCCTCGAAGAGAATGTCAACATCGCTCCAGATGCGGTGGATAGCCTCGTGACGCTTGCCAAGGGCGACATGCGACGTGCGCTGAACGTCTTGCAAGCTTGCCATGCCTCGTCGACGCCACTTCACATCCCTGGCGCGCCACTGCAAGACGATGCTGACATCGATCGCGACTTGATCACCCAAGAAACGATTTTCGACTGCATTGCTGCTCCCCACCCAGGCGACATCGAGACAATTGTTCAGACACTGCTCACTACATCAAACATTGGCTCATGTCTCAGTACCATCAACGCGCTGAAGAAGGCCAAGGGCCTGGCACTCGCTGATATCTTGACCGCCATGGGAGAGCAGCTTGCGGATGTTGAAGTGCCCGCGCAGACACGAGTGGCATGGCTGGAAGGGCTGGCGGAGATCGAGTACAGGCTTAGCGGAGGTGGGAGCGAGAGTGTGCAGACGGGAGGGCTGGTGGGTGTCGTTAGGGGTGGTGTAGGGATCATGCAGCGGACAGAAGCATGAAGTAAAGGGGACTGTGAACAGAAGGAATAATGACGTTTAGCAAGGCGTTCAGGTCGCGGAATGGATGTCAGTAAAGCAAAACTTACCACACTTCACTATTTTGCTTGATCGCTCCTTCCGCATCTCCCAGAAGTGCTCTTAGTGGCGTTCTGCAGCTTCCCGTGAAACGACATGGCACTTCCCGGTACCAAACGCGAACGAACCTCCTGCTACAAACAAAGACTGTTCCGTCGTCTCACACCTAGCTTTCAGGCTGTGTTTGAGTCCCTACTTACATCCCCTTTCTGAACCCGAGCGGTGTCCCGCCGCGCGACGCTCGAGATGTATACTTCACACCCCTCTCCTTGCAGACTCATCCACTAACTGTACCTCCAGGGCATACTACCACCTCCCAGCCGACTACGACCTCTCCGACGAGAGCAATTTATTAGCACACACGGATGCTGCAGACGATGATACCTTGGACTACGACTCTTCAA
>JAVRRP010000115.1:0-29840 GCA_036872775.1 Oleoguttula sp. CCFEE 5521
CGCGCCGGACTCTTATTACACAGGATACAACAGTGATGGCGAGAGCGTCGACCACGAGCGCGAAAAGACGGATGGTCCGAGTGCAATTCCTCCGTGTCGGTACTGCACCGACCCCACCAGCATTGAAATCACGGTGAACCTGACGGTCAGTCCCGATGATGCAAACGGGAGAGAGAATGAATTATCGTCTTGGTACTACCTCGTAGACGAACATGCATCAAGCTACAAGGTCCAGTATATTGTGGACTTCCAGGCACGTGGCCTCGATCAAGACAACGGGTTGAAACCTTGCTTCGGATGCACGGTGAAGGGCTACCTTGATGATGTCAGAGGCTATGGCAGATGCGACACGTTGGGAGGTAGTAGATGCACAGACGCTACGGCTTGGGCAATAAAGATTGCAGCTGTCGACTTTCTGTGGGACCTCGGGATCGAAGATCGATGTTACACGAAGGTGAAGGAGACAAAGGACTGGGTGATCGGCTGCGATGATTGTAAGAAGCAGGAGCTGAAGGAGTCGTACGAGACAGAGTCGGAATCAGAGGGAGAGTCATGAGTTCGGGGTTCGTTTTCGAGACAGCGCTGTCTGTGAGGGAAACAGAAGGGTGGTATGAGACATTCATCGCTATCGTATGTTGGGGGCATTCGAAGGCATATTGAGAATATGGCGTCGATGCCCATAATGGACGACAAGACCTTGCTTTAGCGACAGCTGACACTGTCACACTGATGCGGTTAGCTGACGATGGGGAGATCGAGATATATATGGCAAGCAGCTTCGGGTTGAATGTCCTCACAATGTGTGCAGACTCTTTGAGCACTCTCCCCTCGTGGCATGGCAATTGAATCCCGCCGCCCGCCCCGCGGACTCGTGCAAGCTGGCTGCCGTTACATGCAGTCGCTCTACTACACCAGTCATACGGTCCGCACCGCCGCCAGAACGAAATCTCCACGCGATCAGTCACCCGCACTTGAGCGCCAACCAAGGATACCTGTTACGCTCCTATCGCTAAGCGTCCAAGGTGACCTCGCTTACCACACAATACCAAGCGCATTTCAACCCCACTAAGGTACGAGTGACATCGCTGTCGCCCAGACACGCACGCACGTAGTCCGCAGGAGATGATATCTCTCCTATCAGACTCACAGCAAGCTGTGGCAGCTTATGCCGCGCCCGCCCAGTCTCGTCTCCTGTCTATCGCACCGGAGCTGCGCCTTCAGATCTACAGTCACTGCTTCGAGGAACGTTGCTACAGCATCACCTGGGACGCAATGACTGTTACGCCAGTGTTTGGAGCACTGCGACAAGTCTGCAAGCTCATCAAGCATGAGTTTGATCCGTTGTACGAAGAAGCTGGAAGACAGAAGGTCAGCCGCATTGACGTGGTCGTTGAGGGCCAGGTCTGGGGGTATATCTACAGACGACTCAACAACCTGCTGCGTCAGCGGCATGTTGGCACTAGCTGGCAGGCCGCTATCGATGAGAACGCAGTCGGGAAAGACTCCAACGCCTTCTGGGACCAAGACCCCACCGTGTGGACTCTTCTGGATGAGCGCGATTTGGCTGTCATCAATTCCAGCTGGAAGATCGACACCCGTAAGATCACCATTTGGGATGAGTACAAGAAACTGGATGACTGGTTCTGGCAGACACAGGAGTATCAGGCGTGCTATCAAGTACACAATATGGTACAATTCATAGACTACCCTGACGACTGGCGGGATGAAGATGGAATATATGGCTGTGCGCATTGCAGTATGTACACTATCATCATCCACGTGGTAAGTTCAGATTATGACTATAGCGACACGGATGAAGACGACACTCTCTGTGGACCCGCTATTGACCTGCTGCACGCCATCAGGGATGCGGTGCAAGATGTCATGGTCAAGCGAGAAGGCCATGCTACTGTCGATGCACAAGCAAATGCGAGGATCCTGCAGCCTGCCTCTCGTGGCTCGAACCACAGCGACATCTGCGAGAATTATTGCGGGAGATGCAGTACACGCGTAGCCCCGCGCAGCCCCACTGCTCTAGTTGTACACGAAAACTGCAAAGACAGGGAGGGTGTGATGTGTTGGCTTGAACGCCTGAACTAGATCGTCCGAGGCCAATCGCCGACCTGCAGTAGCACAATCGGGTGCTACAATGTTCTTGAGGCGTAACATAAGCTGGGTATGAAGTTCACGCTTGGCAATTGGGCCTTTTCAAGGGTACCTGCAGATACGCCGACTCGGTGCCCTACGCAACTGGGACGTCCGCCTGGTAAGCCAGGTTGGTCTTGGCGATCGCGACTATGGTCGTACTCACAGCCTCGGGCGCGACTGGCAGGCGGGCACCCGATTAGTCGAGTTGTGCCGCGAAGTCAATAGATTCTCCTAGTAAGTCTGCATCGCTCCTGCCTTCACTT
Organism: Oleoguttula sp. CCFEE 5521; assembly: GCA_036872775.1. NCBI lineage: Eukaryota > Fungi > Ascomycota > Dothideomycetes > Mycosphaerellales > Teratosphaeriaceae > Oleoguttula > Oleoguttula sp. CCFEE 5521. Next base: position 2,412 of record JAVRRP010000115.1, read on the forward strand.
CAATGCGGCTCGGCCCGCCGCTCAAATGGCACTTCTCTGCCTTGACTGTTCGGTCCATCGCTTTTCCAAACCCAACGCTGTGGCTGTTGAACGGGTTGCATATGCAGAGCACCGAATGAACGCTCACTGCCATACTCGGCAGTTCATCAGCACCTTACCGCTCTGTCAATGCTCCAGTGTCTAGCATATTTCTGGTGGAATCTGTAGGCGCCGAACTAGCAGGTGCAGAAGTAGACAGCATCGCCATTGAGGAACCAAAGTCGCAGCCTGAGTCCGCCGCTGTTGAGCACTTCCGCTTCCTCGACTTGTCCCCAGAACTACGCCTGCTGGTGTACGAAGCATATACCGACATCGCCGTCTGGACGATAAATTACCGGAGCATCCAGCTGACATGCTCTTCTCTGCAAAGTGTGTGCAGGATCATACACAAAGAAGTCGACCCACTCCACAAACGAGCACAACGGCAAGTCTGACGCATCGAAGCGGAGGTTGAGATTCTTGACTTTAGCAGGCTGGTGCTGCTGATCGGTGTGCTTGCTGGAGACGATGAAGACGCAGATTCGCACGATCCACTGGAGCCTGACACCTCTGTCACATACATCGACCCGCTGATCGTCAACATCAAGCTGAATTTCTGGCATCGTTCCCCTGACGAGGAAAGATGCAATAATACGAACGGACGCACACTGCATGAGTGGCTCGAGTTGATCCGATGGGAAGGCGCAAACTGGCAGATCACCTACGACATCCAGTTTGAAGACTTGGAGTATGAGCCCTACTTGAGTGACTTCCTCACCTGCGTCGTGACGGAGTACGACGGCAGGATTGATCATGCAGCCCAGCGCGACGAACAGACAGCGAGACATAAAAGTGTGACGGGCAGAGCGCTGCAAGACGCTTTTCGATCAGCGGCGACGGCGTGTTGTGGGGAAATTTGGGTTGACTGAAGTGTCAGCCGAGGAAATGGGATCTTTGCGGAAGTTGCTGGATCGGGTGCTACCCAGAGCCCCATGCGACGGTTATGAATGCACGTACTGCAGGGGCTGGTTAGACTATTGCAGTTGTGAGAACTGCAAAATCTACAGAATATCCGAAGACTAGGGTAGGCGTCGTGCGAGCAGAAGTTGGGTGAGTGTGACGGGAGGACTGCTGCCCACGATGGTTTGGACATGGTGCGAGAGGGTCAGGACATGGCGTCAGCTATGTTGTATGGTCCATGGGATTGTCGTACACTCGCAGTTATCGTACAGTAATTGTACACTCCGTGCTACTAGTCAATACTGCCCCTATTCATGCCGATGCTTGCAGAAGCTTGAGATAGCCCTGCGAGAAGATCTGCGCTTGCCTCATCAATGTCTCCACTCCGCCGTACTCCCATACCCCAACGCCGACCTCGGTCCCGCCGTAGCAGGCGAATCTTTCATCGGACTCCCTAGTGATACGTTCAAGTACAGGTCCTCTCCTCGTCGGCTCGGCGTCAATTTAGGCTCCCAGAGCGGACTTCGTACCAGCGGCTCCCGATCCGTCCGTATGACTCTCGGCCCAGGGCTGAGCGTGTGATTGCGTGGTGTCTCGGGAGAGTAGCCATAGCCCGTGCCGGCGTAGCTTGGTTTGCGGTTTGCAGCAGGGCGGCCGGGAGGCGTAGAGGTTTGCCGACCGTAGCCTTTGAGGGGTGAGTCTTGGCGAGTGCGTTGGGTGGGCAGCTGAGGAGGCTGGGTATCGACTTTCGAGGATAGGAGTGACTGGCTGTTTTTGCGTGAGTGTGAGAGACCATCAATGTTCAGGCCTTGCTCGAGATTGTGGGCCGCGTTATTGCCGCGTCGTTTAGCTGCAAGTGTCGAGCTGGCCACTGAGGCATTCGTTGGGACCCGCTGAGGCGTGATCGGTTGGGTGGGCCAGATGTGCTTTGTGATCTGACAGCTAGGTGACCTGCTGACTTCATCGGCTTCCCATATGGTAGAGCTGGGTGATAATGCGGGTCTAGGAGATGGCGGCGGGACCTGACCACTCGGCTTCGGTACCTGCGGGTATCGTACGCCCGATACAGGGCTAGTAGACTCAGGCACAGCAGACAACCGTCGACCTTCTTCGTCTAGCGGAGGCGTAATGTCGTCCTCACCGCCACTCTCGAAGGACGTCTCTGATCCGCCGCCAGTAGACCTGACTGAGTTGCTACGCACTGCACGAGGCGGGTACGTTGGCTTTGTCACCATTATGGTGGCTGGCACCGGCCGTCGTGTCTGCGTGGAGGCCGAGATGGGGGTAATCGGTGGCGTGCGACTTTCCGCGCTCGTGTAATACGTCGGCAGGTAGCTGTTGGCAGAAGCTGGACTCTGTGTCGGCCGCACACGCGCGTCCGATAGCCTTGCTGGTACTGCGCTTGCGGCTGGAATTGGCATCATTGGGGCTAGTGGCGTATTGTTCGGCTTCTGCTGAGCCCTTGGACTGGCGCGTGCCGGAATGTGGAGAGATAAACTGGGCGCCGAGACAGCGTCAGGCGATGTCGAGAAGTTCGCTGTGAAGTTCGGTCGGCCAGGTCGCGGCGGCACTGTCTTCGGAGGCGGCTTCGGCCTTGCAGGTAGTGCTGCCACGTAAGGAGGTTGCTGTGATTGTGGTGGTGGCGCAGCACTCTGGGAGGGTAGCAGAGTCGCTGCCGGATGTGCACTCCCGGCCAACAATGCCTTGTTGGTCATCTGCAGTAGCGCCGGCTCTGGGCGAGCAGGTAGAAGCTGTGAGATCGTTCGGACTTGCTTGGTCTGTTCATCGTTGTCTGGCGAGACCGATCTGTGTGGGAAGATGTGTTCTCGAGTACCTCCATGCATGATGATCTTGCCGACATTATCACCTCTTGGTGCTTCGGACTTGCGGCCCTCCAGCTCCACCCTTGGCTTCGAGAATCCTCCCAGCGGCCCACGCGGATCTGCAAATCCCAGACGAAATGGCGAGAAGCGTGGAGGCGACTCATCGATGAAGTCGAAGGACGCAGTCTCTTTGATCTTGGGTGTACGCATTGCTCTGCGTCTCCGGCACCAGAGGATGAGATACACAATCATTGCCGCTGTGATCATGGCAGAGAAGGCGCCAATGCTGACGCCGACCGCCTGAGCACTGGACAGATTGGAAGCCCCGCTACCGGAAGGAGCTGGTGCTGGAGCCACGGCAGTTGGAGCGGATAAGTTTGGGGTGGAGACAGCGCTGAGCGACTCCGCTACTGCAGGCGCTGATGTGATTGTCGGCCCGAAAGTCGTTGCCGAGGTAGAGGGCGTGGACGATACACTCGGCGAACTAAGTGCAGCAGTGGAAGTCGCTCCCACCGTCATCGTTATTACGCCACCGACTGCTGTGCTTGTAGATGCTGCGGGCAGGCTTACAACGCTATGTGTAGCCTTGACTGCACTCGGCTGATCACTGCAGATGTTATACTGTGCAAGCTTCACCTCTTGCGATGTCTCTCCACAATTGAGCGAGAGACATCCAAAGGCAAGCTCTCCGAGAGTGAAGCCTTCTAGACCGTATCGCGAGCAGAGACATGACAGGTCGTTCGACGTACAGCCGAATCCAGAGCCGACCTGTGATGCCAGACAGGCTTGAGCACAAACGGGGACTTGTTGTTGCAGCTGCAATGACAGCGTAGATGTCATATCGCCGTCTCGGTTATCGCTCCCTTGTTGGCGAATGTGCTCCCAGAGTTGTATCCCCAAATTTCCGATTTCTCCCTCTCGCTTCTTCTCTACCCAGGAGAGACGCAGCGCTGAACCAGCAGCGGTCTATCAATTGATTACGACGAAGGAACGAAATGCAAGACACGAGAGAGGCAAGGAAACACGCAAGGAAATTCGTTAGTATGTCGCGACGGAGCACCTGAGGAAAGCAGAGAGCAGCAGAAGGGACATTGTGTATACCAGGCTCAAGATGCATCGTTGCCGCCAGTAATGCGGCTCGCTAACGGGCGCGTCATGCCGTTGTTGGCTCTACGCGCCATACTCTGCTTTCGGTGCATGTGCGAAGAAGATCTATTGGCGAGGAGTGCATGGAGGAAGTGAGGTCTGCTGGCCGGCGCTTATGTTGTCGTGGGCAAAACGCGCTAGCACGCATCGAGCCAGGCATGTTTCGTAGGGCTGGGAGCATTTGCCACAGCAAGTGCACACGATTGCTCTCCTCTCTTGATTTACACCATGGCGGAATGTTGTGCAAGCAGCACCACATGTTGCACGCACTGGGTCCCCAGTACACCATGACCTTCGACCAAGGCCATGTACAACACGCTCGTAGTGAGAGATTCGGCGCTTGCAGATGTTGGTGGCACTTGAGCCTACAGTATGCATTATGCGCTGTACGACCACCCAGATCGCTATATTCACTACGAGGATTTGTCCGTCGCCTACCCGCATACCATGCAAGTGCCACAGCGAGCAGCCAGTGCGTCGCCATCCCGGAACTCCACGCATCGAAACAGCCCAAGTCTCCAAGCAGATTCCACCCAAAGCTCCAACGAACGCGATATGCCCTGCCCTTTGAAGATTGATAACATACGAAAGTCCCACCAAAAAGTGCATGTGCAACACTCGTCAAGCAAGCCCGCTGCGCAGCTCACCCGCCGCTTGCACTCAGCATGCCGCCTTCTCTTAGTCCATGCACCAACTCCGGGACGTTGTCCAGGAACTGTGCCAGCGCCTTTTGCTTCTCCTCCATACTCCTTATGCCAGTATCGTCCTCATCCAGATCCATTGCGTTGCCACTGTCACCCGAATGTGTCCTCGCGTGTCCACTCAACGCAGCGAGCTTGCTTGGACTTCTCTGCAGCCCGATGGCGTTTGGCGCGCTGCTAGCTTTCTGCGATCCGACTTCGGGCATGAGATACAAGTACAAGAACTCCATCGCTCGTAGCCGGACATCACGGCTTGTGCTGCGGGTCTTATACAGTGAAGTCACTGTGAGGAGGCCATCTATGGACTCGAATGTGCGCATGTTGCGCGGGTTCTCCAGCATAGCTGTCATGAGGACCAGAAGCGAAGCGCTCTGGACTGCGGGCGGGTTTGCGCTGTCCAACAGATCGAGGAGGATGTTGAGGTAGTCCTCGCGGCTGAAGAGGGCGCGGGAGGGCGGGTGTAGGATAAGCAGACCTTGAATGAGGTCTAGTGTCGAGAGGATCACAAGGTCGTTCTGGGAAGAGGGAGGGAAGCCGAGCAGGCGCTCGAGTGTTGACAGCAGGCGTGATGCGACTGTTGCACGTCTCAGCATCCGTTCCGCCCCATCAAGATCATCAAGCATCACATACCATTGCATTGAAACCCTTCCTGCAGCCTGAAGAACTCCCTGAACGCCGCATCCTCCCTTAACTCGCTCAATCCCTTCGCCTGTCCCCTTTGCCCATCATGCTCCGCCTGCGCCCTCTTCTTCGGCGACCGAGGTTTACTCTGCGCCAAACATATCTGCGCCAGGAGTCCCTCGATCTGTCGTAAGCCCTTCCGGATCTTCAGTGGTTCACGGGAGGAGATGTTGTCGAATGCTAGTGAGAGGAGAGCGTCCATTGCTGATCTGAGGTGTCTAGTGCGATGAATGGCCAGCCGATGATGGTATCGATATGGGGAGTGTTAGGTTCATGCAGGTAGGCGTTGGTTCATCGAGTGTGGATCTTCTCCACTTGTGTATGTTCTGGGCGATTTGATTGTTGTGCAGGAAGGCGCGCACAGCAACCGGACAAAATCGATCCCGAGCCGAAACCTAAAATCGACTCAGGACATTCAAGGACCTCATGGTTGCGTTCAAACTTGCAGAACAACATCAGCGCGATCGGACTCGATGGCTATGATGCCATCTCAGACTCTGGGGCTTACGATGTTCGAGTCGTATATACAGCATATCTGCACACAATGCGTCCACTCAATCTATAACCTGCGTCTCTCAGCATCTCGAAGTCATCAAACTTTTTCTTCGTGCGTGCTCACATGAGCAGTCTTCTGCTTCTCCGACACGACGCTCGCACTGCGGAAGACCGTCTCGGCGGCTTCGGCCACGTCGGCGTCGCGTCCCTCGAACACCACAGCCATCTGTTCGAGCGTGTGGCCCCGAGTCTCAGGGTATGTGAAGTAGACCGTGATAGCCATGGTGACGATCACGATCAGGAAGACGAAGTAGTACTTCCAGCCAATGGCTTCAAGGGCGACTAGTGGGATCGTCAGCATATGTGTCAGCAAGTGCAGCATTTTCAGTACTTACTCGGGTTCACGAAGGTGTTGAAGAAGATCGCGATGACTGTCGTCACCAGAGCGACTGTCAATCCTCGACTTCTCAGTCGGTACGGCCAGATTTCGCAAGTGTAGCTAATGATCAGTGGGGTCCTGTTGGACTCGTCAGCTTCAATCATGTTGGACGTCGACATGCAAAACCTACAGAGCGATGTCGTAGCCAGCAAAGAACACAAAGAGGAAGGGTATGACTGCAATGCCCGTCGCCGGATTCCCGCTCGCAGCAAATGAGCCTGACAGTCCAGTGACAGCGACAAACCCCACGAACATGATGGCCGAGGACGCCAGGAACAGGAATCGACGGCCGAGACGATCCACCATGAAGGCTGCCGTCACACTGAAGATCAGGTTCCAGATGTTGATGCCAACTGCTATGAGTGTCTGATCCGTGACCGAAGTAACTCCCACGGTGTCCAGCACGAGACTGAGGTAGTAGCTGACGACACCGTTACCCGCCCACTGCGCAAAGACCGCCACAGTGAGGGTGATCCATAGTCTGTGTCGCATGCCTGAAGTCTTGAACATCTCGGCGTAGCTTGCACTGCTGTGTGCTTCCTTCTCGATGCGAATGGTCTCGGAGATTTCGATCATCTCATAGTTAACGAGCAGAGAGTCCTTGTCGCCTCCCGCGTGCCATTTCTCGAGCATGGCCCTTGCTTCCTCGTGGCGGTCCACGGACATGAGCCATCGAGGAGATTGCGGCGAGAAAATCAGACCGGGCAGGATCAGAACCGGGATCAGGATCTGCAGAATGGTTGGGATCCTCCAGCTCCAGTCGTTTGCCATGTTGCGAGTGCCAAAGGTGATGAAGGCGGCGACGGTACCACCCACGTACCAGCCGCAATTAAACAGCGCGCTGGCAATACCGCGATGCGTTGGGTAAGCGATCTCGTTGATGAGAAGAGGGACGACATTGGCCCAGCAGGCCGATGCGCACCCGACAAAGAACCGGGAAAGCACGAAACCGATTGGCTTGTCACTTGCGCACAGTGCTATACCCAGTGTCATGAAGATGTAGCCAACGTAGACGCCAAGCTTGCGGCCGTACTTGTTGTTGATGTATGGTGTGAAGCAGCAGGTGATGCCGTTGCCAAGCTGTGCATGTCAGTTTTCGAGCGGATGCATGGGCGAGACAGCGTGAAATCTTACCCAATAGACCGCGTTGATGAATCCCAGCCATGCCCCAGTGGGCATGTCCATGAACTCATGCCACTGATCAAGTGCTTGGATGCCATTCATCAAGGATCCGTCGTATCCATTGGCAGAAGCTGATATTGTCAGAGGCCAGCTTTAAGTGTGAGATTCAGTATACTAACAGAACATGATCAGGGAGAAGAGGCAAAACTGCAGGTACACGATATGGCCTCGTTGATACCACTCACGACCATCATTGGGAAGGACAGCCAGCAGATCGCTGCCAACAGCCTGTCGCGTAGCGACAGCACTGGCACCCATAGCGTTGTGTTGAAGGATGTTTGGTGTCCGGGGAGAAAAAGAGGGGACAATTCGCCTTGAGCTCGATGGAAATGATATTTCGAGATGATCTTGGAGCAGCGGTGGTCGAGACGAGTCCTTATATTCGCACGTTCAGTCTCGAGGCGTTCTGTCGACCGGCGACGCAGGGCCTGCCTTCCGCTCAAGTATCCTCTTCACGAGACCGTTCTCCCTGTGAAGCGTCTCCACGACTCCGCGAATCCACTTCCGCGTGTCTTGGGGAACTTGGGGGAATGGCCCTTTCGAGGAATCCATCGCTGGCAAAGCTCCGGGTGGCGCGTTTGTGCTGCACACGCAGTCCAGAGCTGGGCGAAGGTTCAACATCGGAGGAGAAATAAGATTTACACTTACCTCCCCGTTCACTCCACTATTTGATTAACAAGTGTCTGAGGACTGAGAAGTACGCAGTACGGGATTCACCTAACGCCGGAGCTGCCGGATGGCTCTTTCCTAGCCTGGCCTTGACGTCACGTGAGCAACCCCGATCATCACAGATACACACCTTAATTCGTCCAATGCCTAGATTCACAATGCTAAGCTTCTCTCCGCAAACAGCTAACGGAGAATAGGAAAAACAGATCTTCTGGAGGTCAAATCCGAGAGGCCTGGCCTTGGGCTCTGCCGGCTTCTGACGACAACCTGTCTACCGACGGGCCAATGTTCCTCTTGGCAGCAATCTCGAGCTTTCTCCGAGCGGCTCCAACAATGGTGCAGTCCACGAGGCAGTCTCCACAGCTAAGCCCCATCGATATGCCCATGGGGTAGTCGCCAATGCTGGAGAGCAAGGACTGGTCTCTCGCATGGGCGGGGCGCCTTGCCGAATAGAGCGAGAATGGCCTACTGTTGGTATCCACAGGATGAACCAGAGAGCCTTGACCGGATCGCGCTCAGCCGGTCGAGGGGCAGATATCGTAGCATGTGGAAAGCCGGCGGTTGCTCATAAAGTCGACATGTCTGCATGAGAAGGAGAGAAGTTCATCTCCTCTCGCACTCTTACTTCCATATTATCTCGTGATTTCAGCCTGAAGATGGCGCCTTTCATGGACGACACGCCTTTACCCGGCGTGAAACCGATGCAGAACAAGCTCATCGACGACGACTTCGACACAGAAACACTGATCAAGGAGCTGACACTCGACGAGAAGGCATCTCTACTGGCCGGTATGTACAGCCACAACAAAGCGCCATTCCGGCTTTTGAATGACTGATCAAATCAGGCAAGGACTTCTGGCATACTACAGCCGTTCCCAGATTACACATCCCGTCACTCAGACTCTCGGACGGACCAAACGGGATACGAGGCACGAAGTTCTACGGCAGCACACCTTCGGCATGTCTACCATGCGGGACTGCAATTGGTGCCACCTTCGACAAAGACCTCGTCCACCGCATCGGCCACCTGCTCGCCGATGAGGCCAAAGCAAAGGGAGCACATGTAGTACTCGGACCCACTATCAATATACAACGAGGTCCCCTGGGTGGCCGCGGCTTCGAGTCATTTTCAGAAGATCCACTGCTTTCTGGTACCCTAGCTGGCTACTACTGCAAGGGTTTGCAGGAGAAAGACATCATTGCAACGCCCAAGCACTTCGTATGCAATGACCAGGAACATGAGCGTATGGCTGTCAGCTCGATCGTCACAGAGCGAGCACTACGCGAGATCTACTTGCTGCCGTTCCAGATTGCCATCAAGCTGTCATCACCAGGGGCTATCATGACAGCATACAACCGATTGAATGGGACACACTGTGCAGAGCGGAAAGATCTGCTGCAAGATATCCTGCGAGGCGAGTGGGGCTGGAAAGGCTTAGTCATGTCTGATTGGTGAGACATGTGGATGACACGTCGTGGGGCTGCGCTGACACTCCGTTAGGTTTGGTACATACAGCACATCGGAAGCCGTACAAGCTGGCCTCGATCTCGAGATGCCAGGGCCTACTCGGCGGCGAGGTAAGGCTCTCACGCACGCAGTACAGTCGAACAAAGTCCGAATGTCAGAGCTGGACGAGCGCGTACGTGCTGTTCTGGATCTCATCAAGGCGGCGAATGCCTCAGCCGTCCCGGAGAATGCGCCTGAAGCGGAGCTCAATCGCCCAGAGGATCAGTCATTTCTACGTGAGGTTGCTGCAAAGTCCATTGTTCTGCTGGAGAACAATGATGATGTGCTGCCACTCAAGAACGACAAGCGCATTGCAGTCATAGGCCCAAACGCCAAAATCGCAACTTACTGCGGCGGCGGCAGTGCTTCACTTAACGCATATCGCGCTGTGACCCCGTTTGAAGGCATCACTGCTCAAGCGAAAGCCGATGTCGACTTCGCCCAGGGCGCGTACGGACACCAAATGCTTCCCCAGCTTGGCAAAGTCCTTCGCACCGTCGACAACGAGCCCGGCTTCACAGTGCGCACATACAACGAGCCGTCCAGCGTCAAAGGTCGCAAGATGCTTGAAGCGAAGGTGCTTAACGACTCGAACATCTTCTTTGTGGATTATGACGTGCCTGGCTTGCAAGCTGTGTGGTATGCTGAGGCCGAAGGCATCTTCACGCCTGAAGACTTTGGAGATTATGATTTCGGACTGGCTGTCTGCGGTACCGCTGAGCTATTCATCAACGAGCAACTATTCATCTCCAACGTTGACAATCAACGATCTGGGACCAGTTTCCTCGGCACCGGCACAGTCGAAGAGAGGGCTCGGATACACCTCAAAGCAAGACAGAGCTATCGCATCACGCTGCAGTGGGGCTGCAACAAGACAAGTACTCTGAAGCGTGCTGGCACAGTCGACTTCGGTCACGGTGGTCTGCGGTTCGGCGGTTGCAAACACATCGAGCCTGAAGCCGCCATCGAAGCCGCTGTCAAGCTTGCTTCCAACGCTCCTCAGACCATTCTATTCGCCGGTCTCAGCGGCGAATGGGAATCCGAAGGCGAGGATCGGCCACATATGGGCTTGCCACCTTACAGCGACGAGCTCATCTCAAGAGTGCTCGACGCGAATCCCAACACCATTGTAGTGATCCAAAGCGGCACGCCCGTCACCATGCCATGGGCAAGCAAAGCCAAAGCTATCGTGCAGGCATGGTATGGTGGCAACGAAACAGGATATGCTATCGCTGACGTTGTATACGGCGCCGTGAATCCATCAGGCAAGCTGCCACTGACGTTCCCAAAGAAGCTCAAGGACAATCCAACATACCTCAACTACCGCTCCGAAGGCGGACGGGTACTGTACGGCGAAGACGTGTACGTTGGGTATCGCTACTACGAAGAGATGGAGGTCGAGCCACTGTTTCCCTTTGGACATGGACTATCATATACCACATTCGAGCTGTCAGACCTCGAGCTGAAGCCGCAGAGCAACAACGAGCTTGTCGTCAAGTACTCGGTGCGCAACACAGGCTCAAAAGGTGGCGCAGAGACTGTGCAGATATACGTCTCACCCATATCGCCACCTATCCGGCGTCCGGTCAAGGAACTGAAGGGGTTTACCAAGGTGCTCCTCGCAGCCGGGAAGAAAGCTGCGGCGGAAACCAGCATTGATCTTGTGCGTGCGACGAGCTATTGGGAAGAGAGGGAGAGCCGATGGTGCAGCGCTGCTGGAGAATACAAAGTCATGGTTGGGACGAGCAGTGAGGGTAAGTTCCTAGAAGCGGTGGTGAAGGTGCAGAAGACGACCTTCTGGAACGGTCTGTAGATTCTCAGCGAGCATATGATGTACTCATGATACCCTTCGTGGACCTTAAGGACTCGTTGAATGCAATCGACTTGATGACTTCCGATCCACTGTTTCACCCTGATACTCAGTCGCCGTCCCATCCGTGCATAGCCATGCCTGTCGCTCGCTCTACATCAGCCTTCCTTCCTCGTTCCCGATCAGTGTCGATCCAAGTTTGTAGATTCGTCGTCGACACGATCTCGCTCGTATCTAGCGTTGCCAACACGGCAGTGAAAGATCGTACGTACTCCGCCACCCGCACAAAGGCTGGCTCATGCGCCTCATGAGGGCATGAAAGCAAGCCCACGGCGACATCACGGACTTTGTATGCTAGGTGCAGCCCATTAGGCTCGATGTGCTCGGGGGAGATTGCGTGAAGGACATGCAGGAGCTGTGAGCTGATAGCCTCGCGCTCGGCCCAGCGAGCCTGAAGCGTCGCTAGTGGCTTCCCTTCGCCGAGCTCTTCTGGCTCCCCGTGCAGGAGCGAGTCAATCTGATCGAGTAGGATGCTTTGTAGCCACAGGTGCGTGACGTGTAAATTGGCACGCATGGAGGCGAATTGCGTGAATCTCGTATCAGCGTTGTGTGCATTGGGATCCTCCAAGCCTCGGTGCGGCTGCGAAGCCCACGGCCGGAGTTCTGCAGGTAGAGCGTCTAGACTGTACTTCAACTCGCACACTCGTTCAGTCAGGTGGTTCACTCGCTTCGACTTGTCGCGAGTTTGCTCACAGTAGCAGGGCTTGCTGCGATCATCGACCCCATCACTTTGCCAGGAGTGGATCGCTAGCCAGAAAACCCTAGAGTGGATGATATACCCTGTGGTGAGACAGGGCTCGCCACTGCGTCTGGGCAGAACGTGTCCTTCGAAGATATCCTCGTCGTCAACATCGAGTGGGATGAGGGCTTCTGGGTCCATATTCTCGACCATGAGTGGATCTAGAAACATCAATCGTTCCTTGCGAAGATTCTGTACCTGTGCGTGACTGGACGCGGTCAGCGAAAAGGTCCCTGGGAGTGCGATGATCATGACTCACACAAAGCTATAGAAGAGCATCCAGAAGCCCTTCTTCCTTAGCTGCGTCTCAATCTGATTGAGCCCAGCGTACTCCTCGACCTTGTGAAGGTGGAGAAGCCTGCCAAGCTGAATGCATTCCACCTCCGCCATGCGACTCAAGTTGTAGAGCCCTGCCTGAAATAGTGCAATGTCCCTGAGATGCTTGTCAGCCAATTGTCATCATGTCGGGGAACACAAATACCGTGTTACATTAAGTATGAGATAGCGAATTTGTTGAAGCTTATCTCGTCGAAGTAGTCCACGCCTCGTATCGATGACAAAGTCGAATAGCAGTGTAAGACAAAGGCTTTACGCGACTCGAAGGCGAAGCCATGCTCGCGGTATCGACGAAACTTGCTTGGCATCATGCCCACCACAGTCGCGCACATGGCGATGAGGAGGCCCAGGAACACTGTGTCCTCAGCGTCTCGGTTACGTGCCAAGGCGTCGCGGAACGACGGTCGATGTAGCACTGGTATCGTTGCATAAAGGCGATCCAGATAATCGTGCATCATCATGAGGACGAGCTCGCGCGAGCACAAGCCGTCCGTCCGATAGACCTTGCTCTTTGCCTGGGCTGTGTTGTGATTACTGTTGGGAGACAATGTACCGGCAAGAGAAGTAGATCTGTCGTGATCGATGATGGCATCAATGCCCATACGCGATGCTGTCGCATTCGAACGATGCGCAGTCTCATCGCTTGCTATAGTACTGCCAGGACTGAAAGATGTGGGTGTGTACGGTGTGGGCCCTTCGGAGGGACTTATGGTTGTTCTGGTATGGTCATGCTTCGGTCAGATTGTGAAAGTCTAGTGTGATTCACCTCCGCTCTCTCAAGAGTCTGGAAGTCTCTCACGCAACAATTGACTGCACCACAGTAGCGAAATGTCTAGTCACAGCTCGCTGAGTGAGAGACGAAGGGAGAGACAATTCATGGTGCCTCTCATCCGTGTTCTTCCCATCGAGGAAGCGTCGTGGTGAAGTCAACAGCAGCATAAGAGACCCCTAGACTTATGTGAGGGCGCAGATGTGATTATCACCTACCGTTTCTTGGGCCCTCGAGTCTGCGATGGAATGTCATAGGTGCATGCCAGACCGGCTTCGTCGCAGCGTTCGCATCGTGACTCGCCGCGAGTCGCACAACGTGCTTTGCGTCGTCGACAGCGATCACAAGCTTGACTGACCACGGTCCGCTCGCTTGTGGTAGGCCGTCGTGGCATTCGTACAGATCGACGCGCGAGTGCAGGCACACCTGGCGGCACGCGTGTTGGATAATCCCAGGATTGTCAAAGAATCGGTTTGCACACTGGGTCCAGTTGCCGCAGTCAGAAGAGGCATCGCAGGTCACGGAGCATCAGGATGCGAGCGACGATGACCAGGGTGCCAGCTTCGAGTCTAGTTTACGTGACTGCAAAGACTCCTGTTGCTGCACAGCGTCTGTGTCTTGCGTGACGATCGGAGCACGGTCCGCTTTCTGGACGAGCAAGGGGACAACCTTGACTCTCAATCGACATGTACATGCAGCTCTCCCTCACACCTTCGCCCTCGCCCTGCTAGAGCTCGACCGTGATCGTAGCTGCATATACTGGCTATCGCGCGTCCGTGAGTAGGCGCGAGCCGCCATGTGATCGTGTTGATGGGCAGCACTTTATCTATCGAGATGAGCCTCCAAGGACGACACCACACGAACAGCACGGTAGGTATATCTGTCTGCAAAGCCTCCTAAATACTCTACACCTACAATATCGCCGCCCTCGCCATTACTTACCTGGTCTTTCCTGTGGGTGGAGTTTGTGTTGGTAGCCATACTACTCAAGGTCGCCCTCTCGTTTTCTGCCACTGCTTTCGCTGTCCTGGGGATTGGCGATCATTCTGCAGTCAGAGCTACGGGCACCCTAGCTTCCTGGCTTGTATCGGAAAGTCCACTCGCCCTTCAAGGCATACTCGACAACCTCGGTTCCAGTGGCTCGAAAGCTCAGGGCGCGAGTGATGGTGTGCTGGTGGCCAGCCCTTCGACCATGGACCCACCCTACTTCTGTACCTGGACCCGCGACAGTGCTCTCACCTTCAAAACACTAGTAGACAACTTGCTCTCCTATAAGACTGCCGGACTTGAGACGAAGATTCAGCAGTATATCAGCACCCAAGCAGCCGTGCAAGGCGTCGACAACCTCTCTGGAGGTCTCTGCACCGGTGGTCTCGGAGAAGCGAATTTCAGTGTTGACCTTACTGCATTCACAGGGTTAGAATTCGAAACTTGACAATTCGCTCGGCTCTTTCAATGACGACACATCTCTTCAAGCACATGTAGCTGGTCTATGCCCTTGGCTAACGTTCTCTAGTGATTGGGGGAGGCCGCAGCGCGATGGTCCGGCACTGAGAGCCACCGCCCTGATCGCCCATGCTCGATACTGGATCTCACAAGGTAAGGTTTCATTAGTCACCTCCAGCATCTGGCCAATTGTGCAGAACGATCTCTCTTATGTTACACAATATTGGAATCAGACAGGCTTCGACTTGTGGGAGGAAGTAGACAGCGCTTCCTTCATCACCACTGGAGCGCAGTACCGAGCCGTGATCGAAGGCAGCAGCCTCGCTTCACAGATCGGCACCTCTTGCACAAACCGTGACTCTCAAGCGCCACTTGTCTTATGCACCCTGCAAACATACTGGACGGGATCGTACTTATTGTCGAATACTGGAGGAGGTCGCTCTGGCAAAGATGCGAACAGTCTGCTTGCAAGCATCCACCTCTTCGATCAGGCTGCGATATGTGGCTCCACGACCTACCAGCCCTGCTCGGACAAGGCTCTTGCCAATCACAAGATCGTGACTGGTTCCTTCCGCTTAATATACACGATCAATGAAGGCATCCCTCAGGGTGTTGGTGTTGCTGTCGGGAGGTATCCTGAGGACAGTTATCAGGGCGGTCATCCATGGTAAGAGGTCCCGTGACTCAGTTCAGCTCGGCAACGGGGACATCGGCGCGGCAATGGCGTTGAGCGCATCGCACTACACGAGCAGCAGTCCCAAGTGGTTCACGAGCGTCAGCCTTCCCGCTGGAGGCGCAATCAGCTACAAATACTTCATCAAGAGCACTGGAGGAGCGATCATTTGGGAAAGCGATCCAAACCGCATGCGCACTGTAGCAAAGAACTGTGCAGGAAAAGCAACGCAGAACGACACTTGGAGATAATATGGGCGCATTGTCCTTGTTCATGCGAAAGACAACCGGCCTGAGTTACACGACACAAGGAGTGTCTCCCGCAGAAATTCACCTGTCTTGCCAGCACACTCTCCGCGTGCATAGCAGCCTTGCTCCAATCGCCGAATCTCTGCAAATCAAACACTCCGCCACAGCGTTGCCGCCATCACTCGTTCTCCCATTCAAGGCATCTACGTGTGATATTCTTATGTCTGATAGCCTATCGAGATCTTTAAGTTGAGTCCCACAGAGTCCACTACCCCCGCACCTCCATCTCATTCATCCTCCCATTCAGCCCCAGCTCAACCGACTCCCTTACTTCCTCGTCAGAATTCACGGTCCACTCCGGACTCGTCGACGGAGCCTGGAGCACAAGACCTCTCAACGCCCCAACGTTCTGCCAAGCCCGCATGACCTCCGCCCACGGCTGTGAACAAAGTGCCGGCGGAGGCGAAAAATCCAGCCAAGGTCGATCAGTCGAGTCGGAAGTGTGCAAGTGCTTCAACAAGTCATTCGTGAAGATCGGACGTAAGCAGAGCCAAGGCCAGTCTCGACTATGATTAGGCCGTTTGTGACCGTCAGTGCTTACCAGAGTCAACTCGCAAAGCGAGAGGGACTATAGCGTGGCTCCGTGAGCGGTGACGAAAGCCATCAGATGCTCAGGCTCGAGCCACATCGACCTCAGAATCAGTGTCGTCAGATGAGGGAAGTACGGTCTGGCGGAGGGTTCGAACAGAGTCGAGGGCGCGGATAGGACGTATTCTTCATCAACACTGTCCATATTGAGTATGCGGGCCTGTATGTCGATCTTGAGATCCAGCTCCTTCAAGTTCGCCGCGAGGGACCACAGAGTTGCGAAATTTGCGGCGGAGGTGGCGCTTTCGAAGCTGCCCATGGGAGCGAACGATATGGAGTCGACCTAAATTTCAAGCCGGAGGCGGGTGCAGATTGATACATCCGCATGCTCGCGGGGAGTGGAAGGTCTGAATGGGTTTTGGAGGTGCCAGGACATGGCCATGTCGGGGTGTAGAGGACGACTGCATTCGGCTGGCCAAGGGGTGACCGTATCGTGAGGTGCACTGCTGATATCGAGAACATTGAACTGTCGCCGTGGATTGCCCGGCTCGCCCAGCAACATGCAGCGTGCAGCGTTTTGGATCGCGTAGCTATGGTCCATCTCAGTCAGATCTGAAAAAGGTGGCGACGGCGTGTTATGGTCTCCAGTGAGGATCTCTCTAGAAATTATGATTAGCGCAAGATTAGACTCTAGTGCGTATTCGCCACGACGTACCCGTGAGAAAATCTTGTCCAATTGGCTACGTGGTGATGGTTAGACTGTGGCAATTGTGCAGCGCCATCAATGCTGCGTCAAGCTTCTCGGAGTCATTCAGGCAAGCGGCTAGCGTACGACATTCGTCAAGAGCAGCATTGCGGCAACGTGCCTGTAGTGCCGCGAAGTCTGCCATACGCTGGGCTGTATTGTACACTGGTGGTTCTATTTCGGAAAGCGCAATCGCGGCAAAATGCGCGACCGCGTAGTGCACAAGCCGCAAGGAGCGCCCTCCTGTGGTCGCGGATCGTGTGCGGCCGTGTCGAAAACGAGCTCCTTCACGCCCTTGCGGAGTGTCGGGTTTGCAGCAATCCAGTGTAGACGGTCCATGTACCAGCTGCTAAAGCGTAATCTGAGCGTGCGGAAAAGGTACTCTGAAATGTGAGTGCGAAGGTGGGAGCTCGTCTGTCGCAGAGCTGCAACTGATTCTCGCGAGAGATGGGGCGCAAGCAGTCGCAACAGATTCTCGTCGCCAAAGAATGCCGCTTGAGCTGTCATGCTCGCAACTGCTTCAGAATTCGCTGTCTTCAGTCGTTGGGATTTGGCTCTTGCTGTGAATATATCAAATGCACCAAATAGTCGTTTGCCACGAACGGCTGATTCTCAATAAGACTATGCACAAGACCGCTGCGCATGATGGCAGCTGCTTAAGAAGTCGCTGTTGTCAGTCGTGGAAATATGACTCCTGATGTGAATATATCAATTGCATCAAACGGTCGTTTGCCACAAACGGCTCGTCGCGTTATGAGACGATGCAGGCATCCGCTGCGCAGGGTGTGGAGTGTGAGCCATGTGTTCGGTAGCCGATATGACGATTTCCTTTTTCAACCGATAAATACACAACAAGCCATTGGGTAACAGCACAGTCAGCAACGCCCCAATCTAGTCCTGTCCCTCGTACATCGCCCGTCCCTCCTTGGAGTTGAGGAACTCGTTCCTACACCCGCAGTCAGTAATCATTCCACAGTCATCCTCTCTTCATTCAGTGCCATGCATTCCCTTCTCTTCTATCCTCTTCCACCACTTCCCATCAACATCTCACTCACCTCTCGATAGCCCACTGCATAGTCTCATAACCAATCAATAACGGCAGTCCCCAGTACAGAATCTGATGCCTCGTCCTTCGGAAGGTATTGAAGATGGCCGCGTTCAAGGTGCCAGCCAGTGGGTTCTGGCGATTGGGAGCGAGCGCGTAGCTGGTGATGCCTTTCTGGGGGAGGGAGCCTGTTATTCGAGTGAGTACGGAGATCTGGAATGAGAGGTGAGGAGAAGGGCGGACCGAGAGCACCCCATGGGCCCAGGTAGCTATGAAAGGTGTTAGTGTGTGGATTTGGGATTGGGAGCGAGGGAGGCGTGCTTTCCGGGCTTCTTGTCGCCGCCGGCGGAGCGGAGGATCTGAGTGACGCGCATGGCGGTGGTAGATGTGGTGTGCGCCGGGTGTGCGCCGGGTGTGCGGTATATGAGGATAGGGAGGTGAGCTGTGGTGGAGCGAGGAGAGTCAATGCAATAGTCAATGCTTGCTTTGGGTGAGGTGCAGTCCGTCGCATGGCGGGAGCCGGAGGTTCAATGTCTTGGCACGAGCTTCCATCTCAAGACATCATCGATGAGCAGCTACAGTGAAGTATGTCTACTGTACCTACACCCAACAAATCCACCACCACTCCCAACAACACCACCAATCATGGCCACCGCCGCCCTCTCCTCGCTCTACAAATACGCCATCCCCATCGGCGCCGCCCTCACCCTCGGCCAAGCCTCGATCTACGATGTCAAAGGCGGCACTCGCGCAGTGATCTTCGACCGCGTGGCAGGTGTGAAAGACACAGTAGTGAACGAAGGCACGCACTTCCTGGTTCCCTGGCTGCAGAAAGCGATCGTCTACGATGTGCGGACGAAGCCGCGGAACATCTCCACGACGACGGGAAGCAAAGATCTGCAGATGGTGAGCCTGACGCTGCGAGTGCTGAGTCGACCGGAGGTTGCGGCACTGCCGAAGATATACCAAGTGAGTTGTGATGATCTCAAGTAGGGTCCGGGAGAGCGGTGCTGACACAATGTGCAGAATCTCGGCCAAGACTACGACGAGCGCGTTCTCCCTTCAATCGGCAACGAAGTCCTGAAATCCATCGTCGCGCAATTCGACGCCGCGGAACTAATCACCCAGCGTGAAGCCGTCAGCAATCGCATCCGCGCAGACCTCCTCAAACGCGCCTCAGAGTTCAACATTGCCCTCGAAGACGTCAGCATAACGCACATGACTTTCGGCCGCGAGTTCACGAAAGCTGTAGAGGAGAAGCAGATTGCGCAGCAAGAGGCGGAGCGGGCGAGGTTTATTGTGGAGAAGGCTGAGCAAGAGCGGCAGGCGAATGTCATTCGCGCGGAGGGGGAGAGCGAGGCGGCGGATGTCATTTCGAGGGCTGTGGCGAAGAGTGGAGATGGGTTGGTGCAGATTCGACGGATTGAGACGCAGAAGGAGGTCGCGCAGATGCTGTCGAACAACCCTAACGTCACGTATCTGCCGGGCGGCAGTGGCGGGAGCGGACAAGGAGGGCAGGGAGGCAGCTTCTTACTCGGGCTGAGGTCGTAGAGTGTTGAGAGAAGAATAGCGGACTGCATACATGCACGGCGTATGGAACGGGAAAAACATGGGAAGAAGAGTCATTGCTGTAAACAATGTGGTAAATCTAAGCTCAAATGCAAAGCTATGCCTTGCCGCTCCACCAGCTCGTGAAATGCCATGCGATGCACTCGATCGAGCGAACAGCCCTCTGCCTCAATAAGAACATGCAAGATCAAGCCCTCTCCAGCCGTCTCCTCAAATTTCTCGTCCTCTTCATCAACTTCTTATACTTGTGCTTCTTCATCTTCAGCTTTCGCTGCCTCTTCACGCTAATCAGCCGCATTTGCACTCTCCTCGCAACGCCCGGAGCTTTCCTCACAGCCCGCAATGGGTTCGCATCACGTCTCGCCACAGCAGTCAATTGCGATGAGTCCCGCTGTTTTGTGCGCAGCCGTTGAACGTACGTCAACGTGTTGGGACGCTGCAGGAATGAAGCCGACGGCGTGTAGAAACCTGGCGGCTGTTGCGTTGTGGCATGGGAGGAGACGGGGAGGAGAGGCGTGTGGGTTACTGTGTAGCTGAGCTGGCCATCTGCTGACTTGGTCTCTGTGACGTCTAGAGTCGTGCGAAAGACTTTCGGTCTTCGCGGTTGAGAAGCCTTGGCTGCGCGAGCGGCGGAGCGGGACTTCTGTAGCGTTGCCGGTGTTGAGGGTATCGGTTGCGGCGGTGGCGGAGGATGAAATGGCCGGAAGTGCGCGACTAAGTCGTCGAAGTTTGCGGATGACGGACTTTGAGGTGGCAAGTCGAGATATCGGGCGCTGTCAGGATTACTTGAGCTCTCCTGCAGGACTTCCCACTGCAGGTCTGAGCCTTGCGCTGCTGCAGTGTTGATTCGCAGGAGGCGAAGTGTAGCTTCAGGTGCAATGATCTCATCTTCCGGCATTCGCTTTGCCGAGTCGCCATTCGCCCAAGGGTCTTGAGGCGCTGACTCGAAGACTGTCGCCCATGCTTCGTCTGTTGTGGGTAGTGGTACGGGTTTACTTATGTTGAGTGGGCGATACAGGCTGAAGAAGGAAGACAGGAGGAAGTCCTTCTTCCCGTTCTCGCTTTGGTCGATATTATTCACTCGTGGCAAGTGTGCGAATGGCTCTTCCGGGGCTTGAATTGACTTTGCTGCCGTCCGCCTTTGAGCAACAGTAGAAGGCGGTCCTTTCCTCTGCGCATCGCGTGCAAGCTCCTCTGCCTTCGCCTGCTGCTTGGCCGTCAGGTTCGCAAATGCAGCCGGCCCATCCTGCAGTAGCGTCGATGCTCTTCTGGCCCGCGAACGTGGTATCCGCCTAGGCGCTGGGGTCGACTCGGGCGTTGCATCATCCTCTGCAGTCTCCGTGGCGCTCACCGACGGTGCGGGCTTGCCATTATTACTCTCTGGGGGGCAGCTGGCTTTGCTACTACTATGCCGTCGCTGATGTACTCGGCGTGTCGAGGTGGAGGTCAGACATTGGGAGGCGGCGCGGTGGGCGGATAGCGCTGGGGTCGGAGTCGTTGAGACATGTTGTACTGCTCGCTGCAGCTTCGTCGAGAACATTGCATGCGTGTGACAGTAGGAGAGGATATGAAGGTGTGGAGAAGGTGAGTTACTACGTAGCAGTCAAATATGGTGACAGGATGCTTTACTGGCGGGCGGCAGCGAGGTCGGGGTACCGGGAATGGTAGAAGCATGTGCTTGGCATATCGTGACTAAGCTCGAAGATATTGGAGTAGATCACGACATCTTTTCCGCGTTTATTCACATTCTGTGACATAGAGGCTTCACCGAGTCTGAAAGACCTGGCAAAGATCATCGTCAGGATAGTGCCCAAGTCTGCAGTGATGGTCCGTCATTCGATTCAAACCAATTTGACTCCAATCCGCTAAGCTATACACCTGCAGGTTCATGCAGACTCTTCGAACTTCGCTGCAGGTGTGACAAAGGAAGACGCCTACCAACAGGTCATCGAGCAGGCCAAAACATTGCTCGAAGATCAGCGGAATTGGGTACCGTGAATGCAAGTCCGTTTTGCTGCTCACTGCTGAGACGTAGCGTAGGTTTGGTAAGTATCTCATAAGTACTCGACCCTTCTCATCCTATCTGTTCCCTAAACGTCCTCAAGCAATACCGCCAATGCGGCGAGTCTACTATGGCATGCCCTCCGTTCTTTACCCAGCCCGAGCAATGAAGTGAACTGGGCTGGCTTCTATGTCCTGGACACGAAGACACCCAATCAGTTAATTCTTGGACCCTTTCACGGCAAGGCATGCTTCCCTTACTTTGTCATCTTACTCGGATCCCTATTAACACCATGTCAGGTCGCATGTCAGACAATCGCTTTCGGTAGAGGAGTCTGCGGCGCCGCAGCAGCATCCGGCAAGACCCAACTGGTACCCGATGTCGAAGCATTCCCAGGCCACATCGCCTGTGATAGCGAATCCAAGAGCGAGATCGTTGTGCCGATCCCGCAAGGCAACAAGGTCGTCGCGATCATCGATATCGACTGCGCAGTCCAGTCCGGCTTCGATGCCGTGGATCAGCAGTACTTGGAGGAGTTCGCGGCCTTGCTTGCTGAGGCCTGTGACTGGTGATCCAGTCGCAGTCGGATTCGGACGACAGGAGGCGGAGCTGAGACGCCGTGTGCGCGAGTGCCTGGCTTGGTTGCGTTCACAGCACAGCCACCTTCTCCATGAGCCAATGGCCCTCGTGCCTCTGCCTCAGGCTCAAGAGAATGAGGAGGGTCTTCTGACCACCACGCCTTGCCAACGAAGGATACGGGCGTAGATCTTGGATCAGGGAGAGCATTGGTGTGGATGCGTGGTTTCAATTTACCGCAGTACGTGGCAGAAGCTCAATGGTATATGTCAAAAATCTCCACCCGCAATGCT
The DNA here is from genome assembly GCA_036872775.1 of Oleoguttula sp. CCFEE 5521. Taxonomy (NCBI): domain Eukaryota; kingdom Fungi; phylum Ascomycota; class Dothideomycetes; order Mycosphaerellales; family Teratosphaeriaceae; genus Oleoguttula; species Oleoguttula sp. CCFEE 5521. The sequence continues at coordinate 24,932 of JAVRRP010000115.1, forward strand.
CGCTCAAAACGCACAATCCAAAAGCCCATCGCTATGCGCAGTCATGTGTTCCCAGATACAATCACAAACTCCCTCACACTTCCAAGTTGTTCGTCACAGCAGGCTCCCTCGCCTCTTCCGGTCTTTCCGCCTCTCGAGACATCCGAGATGCAATGTCCCTGAATGCGTTCCGCGGCTGCCATGAGCCTCCCCTCCGCCGATCAGGCACGACATACATCGTACCGCTGGTTTTCCACAAAGCGTTCTTTGCATGATCATTCTCGCGTGTCCCCAGCGACTTCGTCTCTTTCACAGCTTCCACCAGCCACTTGTCCCAGACTTCTGTTTGCGGCGCCGCGCGCTTGCCCAGTTGTACCCAAGCCGTGCTTTGCGTGAACACAATCGCTTTCCAAAGCGCTTCCGTGAAATTCTCGTTCTTCGGTCCCTCTTGCACGCCGTGCTCGAGGACTTCGTAGCATGAGAGATCCCAGTGCAGGCGTTGCGGAACGGCGGCTGCGGCCCAATGAGCGGCATTCAAGATGATATATGCGCCAGCCCAACAGAACTGGAGTTGGAGCTTTGCGTTGGCGAGGAAGACGATACCCAGCATGAGCATGAGGGTGCCAAGTAGCGATATGAGGCGGTAAATGGTAGCGCTCGAGATTCTGTAGTTGATTTCCTCCGGTGCGAAGAAGAGCTCTCGAGCGACTTCTTCGTCGCATTGGACTATCAGGTAGCTGCCGTTGGGATAGCGAATGACAACGTCACCTGCTTCCTTTTCGGCGCCGTGGGGTCGTCTGGGAAGCTGGAGCGTCCACTTGTTGCTGAAGCCGACGAGAGTAGAGAGCAGGGACAACAGGATCGTGGCTAAGAGTGACATGCCGTCGCCGAGACAGATGCTGATGATAAAGAGTGACAGCGAGAGAAGGGCCCCGAGCAAGGTGACGTAAGTCAGAGGACCGGCCGCGGTGGACTTGACCACAGGCAGGTTGTCGTAGGTCGGTGACTTTGACACTGTGGCCCGCCTAGTGGGTGTCCCTCTGAACCAGGTATCTACGCGCGTGGGAGGTTTAATTTGCTTCGGGGTCTTCGTCACCGATACGCATCGGACCGTGAAAGCCGGCTCGTCTTCTCCGCTGTCCATGGACAGTAGGACATGAGCCACATGGTGCAGGTGATCTTTGTAATTTCCGGTGTGGACTGCAGTCACGCTAGCAGCTGTCGGCGGCAGGCTGTTGGGCCTGTTTGGTCGGAGGAGTGCTTGTGGGGCAGGGAGAAGTCGTGGGATGTAGAAGAGCCGGGAGAGAGCGGACACTTGAGCGACTGACAAGATGGAACCTTCTCCCAGTACGGCGAGGAATCCGACAATGTCCAGCTGAAAGTCGCCGAACTCGTAGGTCCACATCATCTGCCAGTCATGCCCTGGTATGGCGATCGTTGCATTATTTGAGCCTCCACTCATCGTAATGGTATTGGTAAATCGTGCTCTGGCTATGTGAGTTCAAGATATCGAGGAATACCTGACATGGGTTCCTGTATCGTAGACATCGAGTGTGCTGAAGAGGTTATATGTTACTCGATCTGAGAAGTACTTTTAAGGAGGACATGCAGTCTGCCTCGATCAGTGCTTCACCTGCATGCTCAGCCTCACCGTGCGTACACCGGAGGGAAGCGCTCATGCGACGCAGAGACGCCCGTACAACCTGAAACCTCCTGCCTAGAGCTCTAACACCTTAGGCATGCAGTCGCCCGTCTGCATGGAGCAAGATTGCATCGCCCAAGGCTGTGTTGTGGGTGAGTGAGAGTGAGTCTGAGTGAGTGTCAGAGTTCAGACCACCGCGCTAGGCCACAAGTCAGGCAACTATGCAGATCAGGCAGCACGCACTGCGCCCCCCCAGACGGCACCTTCCGCTCGACGACGCTCTCCACTATCATTGAGCACGAGGTTGAATGCGATGCGACAGGCGCGAACCCCGCGGTAAGACGAATATCTCGCCTATCATCGTGCTGGAGTGACTGATCGTGTCAGCTCACGACTGACACAGCAGCTGAAACACCACATCCAGCCAAGGGCCGTGTCGTCCACTTTGACCAAAGCACGACAGTGAGCCCGTTGAGGCGCAGCATGCGACATCGCCTTGGAGGGACATTCCACTGATCAGACGGCTTGAGGTCTACCAAAAGCTTCACCTCCGCCCTAGCTGCACCGCCCGTTCGTTGCCTGGCTTCGTTCGATGCTCGCGGGCACACCTGGGGCCGACTAACAGCATTGCGGCTCTGACGATCACGGTCAGCACGGACGAGACACGAAGACTCATGGTTTTGCATTGCCAGTGCCTGCCTTCGCTTAGCTACGGTAGAGAACCATAGCCACGACCAAAGGTACATAGATGCTCGCGTTGAAGCCCTGCGTCAGAAATTTGCGTCGTTGCACAAAGCACAGTCGTTACCTCAAATCATACCGTTTCAGCTGACGATGACAGTGCAGCTCGCACTCACAACCCGAGATGCTGGAGGTTGGCAATCTCGCACGGCTCCAATATTGCCCCCCGATTGCTGCCAACCAAGTATGCTACGTAGGGTGAGTCAATACCCTCACTGCCTCAGGGGCATTGATGAAATGCTGCGATGTGCTCAACTGTGACACATTATTGAAGCAAGCAATGTGTAGTCACTGACACTCCTCCAGTTCAGAAAACGGCGGGCCGACGTAGACGGCCGTGACGGCGAGAGCCATCAGAAGCGCGTCGATTCACTGCTTACAGAAGACGCACCTTTTGTGAATGCCACCAAGCGGACTGCATCTTCGAAGTTCATGAAGACGGTCAAACCATCGAACCCATTACCGTTCTCGATGCAGGCGGACTCAGTCACAATGCAGACCAACGGACTGCAAGATCTTGGAGCGCAAGTCCACGAATCTCTCATCAAATCTATCCGAGAAATAGGCCCAAATGAGGATTATCGGCGGCACCGTGATCAGCTACTCACAGAAGAGGGCAGAGGCTCTTGGGAGTTCAGCGTGCGCGATTGCGCCACACCATTGCAGTGTAGCGCAGCGACCATCGTGCGTAAGATCCGTGAGAAAGAACGAAACGACCCCGAGATTTTCGGCAACTTGCCCGGAGAGGCTGTGCCTGGACCGCGAACCCGTGACCTTGGCGGCAGATATCTGAAGAACTACGCAAGCATCAAACGCAGCAAGGTGTACGAGATCGCGAAGAAGGCGCCAAAGGGCGCTCACCTCCATCTTCACTTCAATTCCGAACTCCCGGCTCGCACTCTGTTTCCCATCGCTCGAACGATACCAGAGACACTGTATATCCGTTCAACTTGCGCGCTGATTAGCGAGGAAGCATTAGAGAATTGTGAGATTATATTCAACGTTCTTCCAAAAGGCGCCGCATCGGGCAGCATATTTGAAGGCACTTACAACCCCGACTTCAAGCAATCTCCATCTGAGGCATACATGCTGTGGAGAGACTTCAAGGTCGAGTTTGTACGAATATTCCCAAACGCTGTACCTCCAGCAGAGTACGAGGATCAGCTTGAGCTGCCCGAGCGATGGGCACGCAACAAAATGGTCATCACAGAAGACCTCAAGTACAAGAAAGCGCAAACTCACAATGAGATGTGGGCGTGCTTCAATCAAGGTACTCGAGCGTTCAAGGGTCTAGTGAACTATGCAAGCGTTTACCGAGAGTACGTTGGGATGGCCATCGTCCGCATGATCCGTCACAGAGTCATGTACGCTGAGTTGCGGCCCATGATGCTCGACAAGACTATTCCTACTGATGATGGTACGGGATTCCTCGACCACAAGGCGCAGATGAATGTCATCTTGGAGGTCGTCAAGGAGAAGCAAGACGAGCTCAGTGCGGCCGGCAGGCTCGACCAATTCCCCTTTGGCATGAAGATCATCTACTGCACGCCTCGGAGTATACCGAGAGAGCGCATGAAGCTGGAACTTGAAGACTGCATTAAGCTGGCGCTACAGTTCAAAGAGCAAAATCTGATATGCGGTAGGTCGCTTCCACATTTCCTGCAGTGACATCGCTGACATCTCCTAGGCTTCGACCTTGTAGGCGCTGAAGACCGTCCTAACAACGTTAGCTTCTACGCCGATCTGCTAGTAGCGTTCAAGAAGACCTGCATACAGCTCGGGCTCGACATCCCATTCATGTTCCACGCTGGTGAGACTTTGCTCGACACCGGCGGGTCCAAGGATCCGAAGAACAGCAATCTGTACGACTCGCTATTGCTGGGTGCGAAGCGCATCGGGCACGGCTATGCACTCGTCAAGCACCCGCTACTGATCGAGAAGTACAAGAAGGCGAACATCGCTCTCGAGCTATGTCCAATATCGAACGAGTTGCTCGGGCTGTGCGGCAACGCAAGAGAGCATCCTTACCCTGCGCTCCTAGCAGCTGGACTGCACTGTACGCTGAACGCAGATAACCCTGCATTATTCAGGTGAGCCTTGTCGTCTCCTACAACCATGCCAGACAGATCGTGATAGCTGAGCAGTGACGACAGATCTTCAATATCCCACGAGTTCTACCAAGTCATGGTCGGTGATCCGCGCATGACTCTCCATGGTTGGAAGCAGCTCGCCGAGTGGAGTCTAGAGCATGCTTGTCTTACCGAGAGCGAGGTGGCGCGAGGACTGCAGATCCTCCGCGCTGATTGGGAGATCTATTGCCAGTGGATCGTGGACACATATGGAGCTGAAGCTGACGCCGAAGAAGACTGAGGCTTGCCATGGCGCCAGCTAGGGTGAGCAATCGGACTTACGCGTAGGCACAGAGCCGGACCAGCACCACGATTACTAATCCACGGCGCCTCCAAGGATACCCCAGACGGGTATTGGCCTGCCGAGGTCCACTCTATGTCCACTACAAGTGCCATGCCACACGCATTGTGCCGGGTG